>JBAMBO010002640.1:0-229248 GCA_037044535.1 Lordiphosa magnipectinata | reverse complement strand
CCAGTATGGGGGCGTGGCGAAAAATGAAAATAAACTTCATCTGCCTGCAAGTTTAATAAGTATTTGTCTCATAGAAGAAGTGTGCAACGAATAGAATGAGTCGTCTCCGACTACATAAAGTATATATATTCTTGATTGTCATGACGAGTTGAGTCGATTAAGCTTTGTCCGTCCGTCTGTCTGACTGTCCTTCTGTCTGCTTGTACGCGAACTAGTCCCTCAGTTTTAAAGCTATCGAGATGAAAATTTGCACAGATTCTTCTTTTGGTTGCACGCTAATAATATGTCGGAACCGACCGGATCGGATGACTGCATCTTGTAGCTGCCATAGAAATGATCGGTCGGAAAATGGGTTTGTGTGAAAAAAACTTTTTTGTTTTCAATATTAGCGCTCTTATACTCGGTCATTGTTCGAGGGATCACCGATTGCTTCATTCTGTCCAGGCAGAGCTACAACGGCTCGGGACACTAAAATTTTTTTAAAGTTGAAAATTGGTCGACACCAGAGAACTGCAAAATCACTTCTTCCTTGATTGCCTCATACACAAAAATTCCTATTCACATTTAACGTTGAACATATTCAGCGTCATACAGGCAAACGCATCGTGCTGTTGAGCGAAAGTCAGCCATAGCTACCACGAGCCGAAGTCATTCGCGAGCCGAACTCATGGTTGTGTGAATCGGTGAACACTGAATTGCAACTAAAACGGCTGTAGTCTGGAGAGAGCTGTCTTGCTCACCAACACAAGCACACTTTTTTGTCCTCTCCATTTGGCCGGCACTGATCTCAGCCCATTCCGTTTTGCAAGAGTTTATTCCAGGTTTCCCCAAGAAGTGAGGACCGAAAATGTGCAAATCGGAGATCCCCAGCCATAGACCCTGGAGGCAGAACACATTCTGTAATTCACATGCATAAGAGTCATTCCTTACTGAATGTCTGAAAGTCAGTCGCAGTCACCTTTACTAGACAACCCCCTACGTAGCAGTATATTGCCAAGCAACAGTGCTAAAAAGCATTTACTCATTTTCTATCCTCTCTGCCTGGGGAAATGTAAATGTTTTTAGCAGTGTGGCTCGGCAATATAATGCCGAGGAGAGATTGCCCTGTAACGCTGACTGCTACTGACTTTCAGTCATTTAGTGAGGAATGACTTCGGTAAGTATTCGGCTCTTCAGCATGTGAGCTACCGAATGGTTTCTGCCCCCAGGGTTTGTACATACGCGGTGATTCTACCTCATTCTAATCGATCGTCGTAAAAAAATGGTATCGTGCTGGCGGCCACGGTTTCTCGATTCCAGGTTGTCTGAAATGAACAGTAAAAACGGGGTTATAATCAGTATAGATGCCACTCTGGTCTGACCCTCGAAAAAATTTTGTGTATTTTTTTGACAAAATGGCGGCCATTGAAAAATGAAAATTCGATTTTGGGCCCTTTTTTGTAGTTTAGTGTAAGAAAAAAATTGTACATTTTTTTTTTAAAATTATGATTGAGGCTCAGACCAGAATGTTGACAATTCTGCGTCGATTTCACTTAGTTTCATCAAAATCGGTTCAGTGTAACTGGAGATATCATGGCCGCCAGTTCGAAAAACGTAGTTCAGATGGTTTAAAAATGTAAAATGCCACGCTCACACGATTTACCGCTAAAGCAACGCGACGCACAGGTTACCGTTTTCGCCCTTTTGCCTATCACTATATACATACATACACGGCAGCAGGGCAACGAAAAACAAGAGGCGCACACGTATAGGAGAACAACATCCCGTTGTGTCGACGCTCACAAATTTACCGTAAGTGTATCACCTCGCAGTTCGGCAGCCAGACCACAAAACGAAATGCACACGCAGCTGAGGACAAAACTTCCGTTACAGCCGCGCTCACAAAACGCACAGCAAAACATGCGCTCTCTCTCTGTCTTCTCTCACCCGTCGTTTCGTACATGCGGTCGAGCTTGGCTTGGCGACTTCGAGCAAAGAGAACGGCAGAGAGAGGTATATAAGAATTTTCAAGAGTGCCGATCGAGGATTCGAGTGCGGACAACCAAAGTGGACAGACGTGCAGTGCGAGTGAAATTAATATTAACAAGGAAAAGAAAACGTGGGCAAGAGCGAGCGTGAAAAAGTACTGGTAAGACTCGTGCATGAATAGGGCTGGTGCAGCATAGGGACTTTGATGTTGTTAATTGGAAAACATTTGTAGACTGGGATAAAACGATTGGAAAAGAATAATAAATGAATGAAACCCTTCGGAAAAGAAATATAATTTTTAGTGTTTCCTCTCGGCTCCCATAAAGTGCGCGTGCGAAGTGTTATTAACCGAAAATATTTACCGTAGTTCCGTTGCCCGGTCCCTTGGTGAAGTATTTCCTCCGGTTTCCACCGAGGATTCCCTTTCTCTAGGTTTTTCGTAGTTTCGGTGGCTACCGAGGATTCCCCCCTCTAGGATCCATTGGTCAAGTATTCCCTCCGGTTTCCACCGAGGATACCCACTCCCTAGGTTTTCGTAGGACAGTTATTACCGAGGATTTTCCTCCCCTCTAGGGTCTCTCGGTCAAGTATTCCCTTCGGTTTTCACCGAGGACTCCCACTCTCTAGGTTTTCGTAGTCCAGTTATTCCTCCGGTGGCTACCGAGGATTCCCCCCCTCTAGGATCCCTTGGTCAAGTATTCCCTCTGGTTTCTACCGAGGATTCTCTCCAGTATTTCCGGTCTCTAGGTTAGGCTCATCCTCCGGTTTCTACCGAGTACCGCCCCCTAGATTCTCCGGCCTCTAGGTTTAGTAACTCCTCCGGTTTTCACCGAGGATTTCCCAGGGCAAGGACACATCGTCTCTAGGATTTCTGGTCGTTCCACAGATATCCACCGAGAATCCCCTTATTTTGGCACAATCGGATACACCACCCTCTACCCACAAGTCTCACTTCCTTCTACAAGTTTCTTGTAAGGACCCCTGGCGAACCCTGAGCTATAACCTCGGCCAGGAACTACTTTACATCATCAATGTCATGATCCTAATTGGGTAATTGTTTCTTATTAAGCATTTTCTGTATGTTCCAATTTCCTTAAGGCGCGCGTTAGTCATTGCGTTTTTACTATTTATTTGTATTTACTATTGGCTTGTTTGTCTGTTTAACACACACACAAATAAAAAGACGGAAAAAAAGGGTCGCCACACGCAAGGTCTTCTGAGGCAACGCCCACACTTTCCCTGTAGACCCCGTCAGGGTAGTCTCTACATCTGAAAAAAAAAAAACAAAACCGCGACGGAGAACTGTTTGAGTTGTTAAGTTTTCAATTTTAATGGCGTGTCAGAATTTATTGGCCAGCTCATTTTGTGCCTCATTTGAGAAAGGCGGACGGACGGTCTCCTCTAATTCAGGTGAGTCACGAAATTAGCTAATCCGCTTTGCGGAGACTCTGTCACTGGTGGTCAGTCACCCAGTGGGAGATGCAACCACAGGAAGTCCAAATCCAAAAGACAGACGACGATTCACAATGTAAGTCAGCCGGTGCAGAGTGGCTTACTGGCTTTCACTTCACTCACTCATTCATTCATTCATTCATTGAAGCAGCTAATTTTCCGCGTCGACATCGTTTGTCGTCTTGGCTACATCGCGGTACGCGCTTTTAATAACAATTTTTTATTTTAAGCTTAATTTGTGGTTGTTTGACAAGTGCGAGTATGTCCAAAAACAGAAACCGGACAGTTGATTGCGCAATGGATAGGCCAGACAACGACTTGTTACCTTCTCTCCAAGAGTAAACTGACCTTTCCACGAATTAACTTGGGTTAGCGCTCGCTCGTGCAACTATTAGGCGTTGCCTTCCTCGAAATCACATCTAAAAAATTTGTGCGATTTTGTTTATATAACACCGAGCTCCCATGTGGCGTTCTCTTCCCCCTTTTTAACATAAACAACAAAAAAAATGTGCCTAACAGCCCGTTTAAAATACACAAAACGAACAGAAATATTCCATTTTATGCCTGGAGGGGGGAATGAGAAGTCCATTAAAAGAATTTCGTAATGCAGCTAAAGAGCTAATCAAGTGAATTTTTGATATAGATGCGGTTGAACAACATTCAGTTCTTTTTTTTTTGGCATTCCCCATTTATCAGCACTAAAACCAAAGCAACAACAGTAATAATTTTAATGAAATTTTATGATTGCGCTTATTTTTTTTTATTTTATAAATAAAAATTGCCCGCGAGAGAGAAACGTTTTGATATGAAAAACACTTGAAGTAAACTTTAGTGGTGAATATGTAATAAACTTATCTCAAGTTGCCATGCGATAATCTCCACCCCGCTCGCGTTTTGTTTTTGTTTATCGTGGACAAATATTTGACCATGAATGAACATAAAAACGCAGACATAAGTGTAGATAGGCGGTGTTTTGTCAACAATAAAAAAAATATATGCACGACATTATACGGAATAGTTCAGGGATGTAAAGGAAGGCGCTTTAAAGCGATTAGACTAAGTCGAACTATAAATCATCTGCTCAGTCGTTTGTCCATCAATCGCAACAACTGTCAACGATCTCTTTGGGTGACAGACAAGGAAGATTTATTAATCGGAAAAGCCGGTTTGAAGTAAAACCAATGCAAGTCGTAGTCTTCTCGTTTTTCCGCTTAAAGCAAAACAAACCAAAACACAAATAAATTCGAATGGGCTTCTTATTCGTTTAATTTTTTGACTTGCAAGAAATAAACAACCACTTGCCATGGATGCCCAAGCAATGCTTATGACAGGACAAAGCAAATCATTTGTCAATCATCAAAACCCCATGGAAACCCCACTATTATTGTCTGGTGTTGTGTGCGTACAAACTGCCTATGGCTGCGTGCTTTACAACAACATTTGTGCTCCTGAGGCAATTACTCTGGGCACCTGTGAAGACCTGCATGAAGAAGAAACGAGAAGGCCAAGCTAACTTCGTCTGTGCCGAAGTTTTTATACGATTGCAAATGCTGTTTTTGAAATGTCAGAGTTTAAGAACGCTTACATAAAAATCAAAAGTTTGTCTAACTAAAACCCATTTTTCGAAATATAAACTTCTGATTTCGACCATATTTCGCGAATCTTTTTGAAAACATATCAAATTAACAATCGTCGAGTTTAAGAAAGATAAAATTGAAAACAAAAAAGTTTTTCTCACTAAGACTCATTTTCCGACCGATCGGTTCTATGGCAGCTATAAGATATAGTCATCCGATTTGGACCAAAGTTTGCAAATCTGTTTGAAAGCATATAATATTAATAATGAACGAGTTTCAGGACGCTAACATTGAAACCAAAAAAATTTTTCTCAGTAAGACCCATTTTCCTACCGATCGGTTTTATGGCAGCTATAAGATGTGGTCATCCGATTTTGACCAAAGCTTGCAACTCTGTTTGAAAGCATATAATATTAATAATGACCCTGTTTGGGAACGCTAACATTAAGAACAAAAAAGTTTTTCTCACTAAAACCCTTTTTTTGACCGATGGTTCCTATGGCAGCTATAAGATATAGTCTTCCGATCCGGTCGGTTCCGACATATTAGCAGCGTGCAGTAAATAGAAGACTCTGAGCAAAATTTCAGTTCGATAGCTTTTAAACTGAGAGACTAGTTTGCTTAGAAACTGACGGACGGACAAAGCTCAATCGACTCAGCTCGTCGTCCTGATGAAGAATATATGAATATTTCTAGGCGTTGCAAGGATATAAAAAACCCTTTAGTTATTCACCTCAAAATACTAAATTGATTAGTGCTCAATTCAGACCTGAGCATTATGAATTGCTCCAATTCACACTGTTTTTTGTTTTTTTGTTTTTGCCTTTTTTTTGGCATAAACTCTAGTTGTTGAGATATTCACCCCAAATTTGATTTGGACGCATATTTTGGACACCAAAGACGACTTGCAAAGATTCACTTAATTTAGAGCAATATTTGATATAGCTGCCAAATAACCGATCTGGCAGATTTGCTCCAACCTTGTTGTTTCTTATGCTACTGAACTGAAATTTGGTTTGTACTCGTATTTTTAGCTTCTAATACGACTTACAAAATCGGGTTCGACTTGGAACATTACTTCATATAGCTGCCATATAGCCGATCTGGCCGATTTGAGCTAACTTTGTTGGTTTTTATGCTATTGAACTGAATTTTAGTTTGAATATGTATTTTAAGCTTCTTAAGCGACTTATTGTACTTTGTTCAAATCGGCACACTATTTCATATAGCTGCCATATAACCGATCTGGCCGATTTGCCCCAACTTAGTTAGTTTTAAAGATATTAAACTGAAATTCGGTTTGAACACGTATTTTAAGCTTTATTAGCGACTTATCGAAAATGGTTCGATTCGGCATACTATTTCATATAGCTGCCATATAACTGATCTGTTCGATTTGCTCCAATTTTGTTGTATTTTACGCTATTGAGCTAATATTCGGTGTGTACTCTTATTTTTAGCTCTAAATACGACTTACAAAACTTTTTTTGTGTTTGACGCTACCAAGCAACAATTTTTTTTATCTCTTTCTCATGTAATCTATTCAACTTAAGCACGAATTCAGCTGCAATAAAGCCGATTTTCTCGAAAAGCCGCACGTTGTAGCAAGAAGTGTTAGTTACTCATAAATCTGAACACTTTCGTTAACAAACTTTGCATTAGAAACCCTGTGCAGCGTTGTGCCCTGCTTAACTATTTTTCCACAAAACACAGCTACACTGGTTAGGGTCAACCTAAAATTACACATTAACAACACGCGTTATCAACTTATAATTTGAAATATCTGGACTATAATTAATTTGCATTTTTACATTTTATATTTTGCTTCTAACTTTTTAAGCAGCGCACTTAAAGTTGGAAAATATTTGCTGCCAATTTTACAAAAAACACGTGGCACACAAACAGCTGACTTCAAGCATTCGGTGTGAATTGGCTTGTATAATTGTGCCCCAGGGGCTATCGCTGGGGAACTCTGCTTTATACAATACCAAAACTGGTTTCCGACTGAGAGAGAGAGAGAGAGAGAGCGAGCTGACTCTGTTTTTGATCTCTCTCTTGTTTTTTTCAACTCAACTTCTTGTCAGCTCAACCAAGTATAAGTAGCTCTCTAGATGTGAATCTGCAAAAGTGTGTAACGGCTGAATGTGCCAGCGCGTCATTCCATACGTTGTTCGATAAGTGCAGAAAGTACCGGAATCAGTTCTTTTTCTGTGTTTTTCTGAAAGACTTAAATGAAACAAGACGTGTCGGGTGGAGTTTGAGTTGAAGTTTGTTGCTGATCTGATAGGATCTGATCCTATGGAATTATGGGTGGAAAAGCAGCAGCATTTTTATCCTCCATCGCTTGTAAATATTAGTTGCCGCCTCCTTCATTTCCAATCTAATTATGTATGTTCCGTTCCCTAATCATGCGAAGCCCTCAAAATGAGAGTCATCCGCGCTCCACACCTGATCCAAAGTCAATAAAATTTTTTCCAATGTTATACTCAAATGTTCTTTGAAACGTAACAATAAATAAAAACGAAACAATATCAACCCGACTTGAGTTTTAGCCTTTTCAAAAAATTGTTCTTGAAGTAAGAAAATTGTACTACAGATGAGAAAAACCGTATAGTTCCTGGGTGTTTGTACATTTACGAAGATATGTCACCAGGATAGCTCTTCAGTCCACACTTCATGCGCTAAAAAGAAATTATTTTTTTTAAAAAAAAAAAGAAGTTTTAGAGTGGCCGGCTTAAATTCAATTGAGAACCTATATTGGGAATCCTTTCAGCCAGGATTTACAAAACAGGAAGGCAGTTTGATACCATTAAGCAAATTAAAGAACGCTTTGGTTACCGAATGGGAGTTAATAAGGAATAACCCCTATGCCAAGTCGCCTTAAAAAAGTTCAAGAGGCGGAAAACAGAGGGAAACAAACAAATTTTTAAAATTGCCCAAAAGTTATTTAATTACGAAAACAACAAAAAATTCACATATACTTATGAGTTTTTTTTTATGAGCTAACATAAATTAGTTATTTTTTACCTATATATTTTCTGTTTTGTATTTTTGTATGAATTAAAATTAAACTTGATCTAATTGGTTTTGTTAAAACTACATTTACATACAAACATACAAACAAACTACATTGTCACAGAAAATAGAGTCACAGTGTGACGCAGTGTACACCCAGCATTAGCGTACGCTCTAGAGCAGTTCGAGTATAGCATTTCCCATACTTAGTTTTTTTTTTTAAACACGCCCAAAATATGAAATGATGGCCGAAAAACTGCTTGCTGCTTATTTCGCCTCAGTTAAATTGAAAAACCTCGAGAATGAACCGTCTGATTGTCGAGGACGACGAGAGGAACCAAATATACAAATAAGGGAACCTAATTGGGTTTGGTGTGATTTAGATAAGTGCCCCAAATGTAGGCTGGTTGACTATATAGCTATTTCATGAATGAATGCTATAGTCATAGATATAGTATAGATATAGTATAGATATAGTATAGATATAGTATAGATATAGTATAGATATAGTATAGATATAGTATAGATATAGTATAGATATAGTATAGATATAGTATAGATATAGTATAGATATAGTATAGATATAGTATAGATATAGTATAGATATAGTATAGATATAGTATAGATATAGTTTACACATAGTATAGAAAGAGTATATAGTATAGATATAGCCGCCTTTGTGGTGTGTGTCTTGTTTTGGAACAGTAATGAAAATAAATCATAACTTATTGACCTGGAGCCTGCTAAAACTTCTATGATTGATATTCAAAGTGATCACTAAAACAGTCGCACCTTAAAGAAAAACATTTCTCAACTTTGGGAAAATCTACTCCAAGGTCAAGGATCGAAAACAATCCGCTTTTGAAAGGTCGTTACCGAGGTAAGGTCGTTGCGATATCCGAACCACTTTGAACCACATTTCTATTCAATACGTTTATTTGATATTCTGACATTGTCATGTATGTATGATATGTGCTAAGGGATCCAAAATTCTTTCCCGCATCAATTTCTAATACCTGCCTGACATTTTCCTCAACTCTGAAAATATCAATGAGCTGAACAAAGAAACTTTCAAACTGAACTACAAATAAACTTCTATTTACACAAAACTACTTTTTATCTAAAACACACACGAATTGTGTTATAAATTAATCCAGCTTTTAACAAGTGCAAATATTTTGAGCTCAATAAACTAACTAATAGATAAATCCACTTACCTCTTTTTAATTGAGTGGGGGGAGGAGGACGAGAAGCGGGTGCTTAACTATGCAAAACTCTGCCGCACAGCTGATTAGGGGGGAAACATGACGAGCCTTACCCGCAATCAGCCACAACAAAAATGGAAATACTTGTGTTTTGTTGGGTCGTTGTGGCTGTTGTTTTCTGCTATCCTGTTGAAAAATCAGGGAAATCTATTTATTGATGTTTTTCGCCAACCCAAAAGGCAGAGTGGGTGGGCCAAAGGAGGGGCGTTTGCTGCTTAGCAAGCTTGGCAAATGGAAAGCTTTAAAGCTTTCCTTGCTGCTGCTGCTGCTGTTGTTGTTGTTGTTGTTTGATAATACAAACGTTTGTCCTCTCCTGTCGACGTCATTGCTCCTGTTTTTTGAATCCTGTTGCTCCTCTGCACATCCAGTTGCCCACACTTGCTGGGCGCCTGTTGTTTTGAGGCGGAGTATTTGAGTTAGAGTTGTTGAATGGTGCACAAACCGAACGCCCCCATATTTTTGGCCCTCAACCACCCCGTTTGGAGAAATCATGTTGCTTCTTGGGTGGGCCTGAACCCAAGAAGTTGAATCGAATGTCTTAGGCATCTCTTGTGCTGATTGTTTGTGTATTGTGGAGCGGCCATTTTCTCCATGGAGCCAATTATCACCAGGCGAACAGGAATCACCTGGTGGTGTTGGCTTTTCCTGTCTCCTACCCTACAGTATACAAGTGTTGCCCCTGAAAATCTGAAAGAGACAGCATACAATACATTCACATGACACGCAGCTTCCGGAAAAGCTTTGGCCCTGGTTGGCGGCTATCCATTGTTCTGCTCCTCGCTCTCTTGTTGGGTTGCAGCAGCAGCAGCAGCGTGGGACACACGTGGTGGTGGCTGGCCAGGTCAAGGATGCACACATGTGATGCCAACGAAAAGAAAAGCTTTCACTTTCAGGAGACTTAATCCCACAACAGTTGCTATTCGTGCGCCTGACAAACTAGGTCAGCTGTTTGCATAAGCCAGCCCAGTTGCAGCCAGCCAGCCTACCAACCTCCTCCCCAAATGAGGAAGCCTAAAATAGCAAAAACAGCTCAGTGGTTGGTTGCAGCAGCAGCAGCAGCAGCAGCAAACAGCCATCGATTGCAGTCCATTGGGGGTCCGGTTACCAACATTTTACTTTGGCTCCTACAGTTTTTTGCCGTTTGTTGCGTTGATAGCAAGAACCAAACGGAGAGCTGCCATGAAAGCGAAAGCAAACCCAAGCAACTGTGTTAATAAACTAAGATTAAAGTGACAACAAAAGACGCAGCTGATTAAGTGACAAGTACACAAATAGACGAGTACATACAAGTGTCTTACGTACATATATAACGAGAATCATGCAGCGACCAAATTCCAATATCTCCACAAACATCATGAGCCGCATGTCGGTCTTTGAAAGTGAGTGTTGTTATTAAAACATTGGCGTGAGATTAATACATTCTTCACATGATTTGTTATTCACCAATTCTCAAAAGAAAAGAAGTGAAATCGTCGGTGACAAAAATGAGGAAATGCGATTAGTCAAATATGTAAATGTGCTGTAGATGAGTTGCTAAGGTTAAGGTTGAAAAGAAGAATCGTTGCACTTAAAAAAAGTAAATAGAATAATTGTGTAGAATTTTGTACTTGAAATCGAGACAAAATTGTTTTGATTGGCGAGAAAAGTGAGAAGTAACTGAAGCAAGAACTTCCCTCTTGGATAAAGAATTTGTATTAGAAACGTACTTTTACTTAACATGGTAAAATTTTAATTCCTACAGAAGTATTCTCAATGTTTTTCTCCGAGTGTAGTTTTACATACGAGAAAGCAGAATTCGCTGACTTACAAGTCTATTGTCTACAACAGCGATTGTCAACGAGAGTGTATTGGTGTACGCCGTGAACCAGCTTCGATCTGACCGCATCGAAGGCAACGGAAGGCCTCAGCTTCGGCATGCGTTCGGCTCCTGTATGTGTAAATAGAAAAATGTCTTCGGCCCCTAGGGGCATCCGGTGACAATCGCTGGTCTATAAGCATACCATCTATCCATTTCGCGGTAGTTCGCATACCTATAAAAGTATTACCAAAGAACATACAATAGCTAGAGCGACATTACATTAAAATTTGTTTGAGCTTTGCTTTCGTGCTTCATGATTAATGATTCCGTGCTATTTCCATCATGTTATACCAAAAAAAGGTGTTCTTTATAGTGAAAGTCACACTGGCAGATGAATCAGAACATGTCAAGTCTAACGAAAGCTGCATAGACTGTATCCCACAGCAGCTCCTTACACTGAGAATATTTTCTTAACTTGGGAACTATTGCATCTTGGCTTATCTCGATTTCCATACTCACAACGACAGAAAATTTCTTTCGTCACAGTATTTCATATAATTCATATAATTAGAAACACCTTGGCTTTGCTTTGATGCTCATGTGTTGTTAGAAAGTGTTTCTATTTGTGTAAAATACTGAGTACAAGTATTCAACAAAATATTCTTGTCAAGAATTTTTGGTTTTGTTCAGGATTTTGTTTCAACAATATGGTTCGTCTTAAATTATAACCAATTTAAATAGAAAACAAATTAGCTTTGTTAAATATGGAAAATAATATACATAAATTTATTTTTTATTTGGTAAAACCTTTTCAGCTTAGACTGGAGTCGATGATGATTAAGAAGTTTCAAAGGATCAATCAAAGTATGTCAACATCTCGAAGATAACTTTTTACATTCTTAACTTTAGAAAGTGATATTGAAAACATGTATCAAAACAATTTAGGCATGTTCTCAATTCCAATTCCATGGCAACTTTTCGAATGTGAAATTGATTCGTGTTGTTGAAAAGTAATTGCCAAATCACTCACCCTTACAGTTGCTAGTTGTACATAAAGGGAATTTTTCTTAACTCTGCTATGAATTTAGAAATTGCTAGTGAAATTTGATTTGTATTTAAATTTTTAATTGATTTACAGAGAGTTTTTTTTATTTAATGCGTCCAGAATTTCGCACAGTGCCAGCAAAAACGAAAACGATCGAACGATTTCGATCGTTTCGCTTGTACTTGTAATTTCTCTCTTATGTATCTAGTGCAGGGTTACCCCAGAAGAGAGGATAGAAAATTATACTGTCTCTATTTGCCACTCAGTGGTGTATGACTTCGGCAAGCATTTGGTGTGAATTGGCGAGTGTGTTCATCCTCCAGGGGCCATGGCTGGAGAACTCTGATCTAGTGCCATTTTCGTTTGACAAAAATTATTCGAAATTGCGGAATTTCGTTTGATTTGCTTACTTACCCACTTTGTCTTGTCTTAGGTTAAAAATTTATTTAAATTTTAAGGGTATATACCGGTATACCGAATAAAAAATTCAGGTACCCATACGGAACCGAATACCGAAATAAAGTTTTACCGAAGCTTGATTTGGTGTTTGCTTGGTTTGATTCCCTGATTATTATATTTCTTAACTCTAACAATTACAATTAATTACAAAAACATTCAACAAAAGCTTACGACATTTACCTGCTGGTCGTCTTTCAGGATATGAGTTGATTACTTAAATTCATTTATAGTTAGATTTCTATACTTAAAAGCATCAGTATGGAATAAAATTAAGCTTTTCCAACTTTCATCTTCTACTCCATTTAACTATATTATTTCGTCATGGCTTAATGTTTGTTTTCTAAAACATCTATGGCGGATTCGTTTTAAATCTGGACGTATTCCTATGAAATGTGAAAGGCTTTCAACTTAATTCTTGTTATATATGGAACAGTTTCGTTTATGGAGTCCATTTAGGTATATAAGACTGAATCTTGACTTGAAAATCCACATTATCTTGGTACTATTATAATTGTCATTAAAATAACTTCTTCCTATGCTATGGTAGAGATTTTTATAGACTCTGGACGAGTTCATAATGCATGTTCCACTCTTCTTGTCGGCGAAGTAAGTTCTCAGTCTTTATTCCGTAAACCTTTTCGGTTTAAATTTCTCGTGGTGCTAATTTCCGCTCTGGTTTTATAAAGAGTTTAACTTTCGTTTGCAATCCTCTCCAGCTGAATATTTTGAGAGTATTCCCAGTGGTTAGGACGATTTTTGCATATATCTTCATTGAACTGGTTTCTTAAAGCTGTTGAAGCACTGCGCCCTGTCTAAAAGTATGTGGTAGGGTAAGATTCTCGGCAGTCTGGAACTTGGCAGGATAAAAACTTTTCTGATGTAACCAAAGTTTAAGCGGAGACAGGTGATATACATTGTGGTAAGCCGGTTTCTAGATGGATGGCATAATGCGGTGTATTAAACGGTAGTCGGAACATACGTTTAATAAAAGTACTCTGCAGTCGATCCACAACCCCAAATTCTTCATGGCCCCAGACTTGTACTCCATAGCACATTATCGTGTTTACTGTTGCCTCAAAGTTTTTATTTTGTGCTTGTGAGTAAGTTTCGCTTATTAAACAAGAAAGAAAGTCGGTCAAACCCGACTATAACATGCCCTTAATGCAGAGTTCCCCAGCGATAGTCCCTGGGGCACGAACTTACTCGCCAATTCACACCGAATGTTTGCCAAAGTCATGCATCACTGTGTGTTAGAGAGAGACACACACACATTTTCACGCTCTCTGCTTGGGGAACCCTGTCTTAATGTCGCAGATCGCATTTGCTCACGAGTTATACGCACTCATCTGTAAGTTTCTCTCTCTCTCTCACTATGCTGTGGTTATGTGTGGGGGGGGTTAGAGGTGTTAACTGGCCGTTTTTTGCTCATAACTTGAGTATCCTTCATCCGATCTTTATCATTCCTTCAGCAAATCGATAAATAATTTTGTTTACTATCTCCAGAAGGTACAAATAATCTATCACCAAAACTGTGGGAGATATGACGTTTTTTCGAAATTGAGGGGGCGGGAGGTGGCGTGGCAAAAAATGAAAATACACTTGATCTGCCTGCAAGTATAAGAAATATATGTCCCATACATGTCAAACCTCTATCTCTTACCATCTCTGAGATCTCTTCGTTCATACGGACAGACAGACGGACAGACAGACGGACAGACAGACAGACAGGCTATATCGACTCGGCTGTTGATGCTGATCAAAATATATATACTTTATAGTGTCGGAGCACAAACTAAATATACTCTGTGTACCTTTGGTACAGAGTATAAAAACGGCTTCCAAGTACTGTTGATGGCAGGCATCTCTTAGTTTCTCTGCTACGTGTGTGTTCGGCGTTAGAGTGAACAATTTCGAACGGCTGACCAATTCTCGTTCTCTCTCGATCTCTGCTTTGCGACCCCATTGGTATCTTACGTCCTGAAGGTCCTAATTTTGGCAGTACTCGTATAGCTTATCCAGCATGATTTGAACGCTTTTGGGACTATCTGCAAGCAGTGCTGGTAATTTGCTGGTTGCAAACACATGTAGCCCCAGGTAAATGCGATGAAACGTCATCAATGTATAGTGAGAACAGTAGTGGGCTGGGAAGGCAACCTTGTTTAAAGTCGGTACTATTCTCGAAGCGTTCCGACTTCTGATTTCCATCCCAAATTGCTGCCACGTTTTGTTCGTATAGGCTTTTGATGATATTAGTATATTTGGTTGAAACGTTTAGATTTTGGAGTTTGTACATTAGGCAGTAGGCAGGTCATGTAAGTCATTTGAATAAAGCGTGAATAGCAACTAGTAACTTATCGATTATGTACTAGGAAAGTAGACTGGAAACTGATCAAGTAATGCTACTGTAATCGCAGTGTATAGTGTATGTCTTCGTTCGTCTCTGTCTACTCGGCTCCCATACTTATTTACAGTGTAACCATCGTCTCTGTCTCAAAATACCTCAACGCTAAAATATAACGATATATCTGTACATATTGGCGGCTATTTTTAAATAATTTTAAACTCTACAGTACCATGATCGGGTCTTGACAATGTCTCACCACACAAAGTGTTGCCATTGATGTAAAATAAGCTATTGACAACATTTCTTTAACTTCAAAGGGCCTCTTCTGTGGTGTAAAGTTCAGTAGTCAAATTGTCAAATCAGTCAATCAATCAATTTCATCAGCAACACTTCAGACAATTCCGACAAATTGTGACCAATTCATAAATTTGCATTCGCTTTGTGATCTGTTTGTATTTTGGACTTTTCTTTTCAATTTGTTTATTTTATGCCCATGAAACTTAACCTCTAACCCCAGGCTCCCCAAAGCTTATGAAATATGACCAGGTGTATAGCATGTCATATGCTAATGACATTTTTTAACCTTAGACCATTTGTGGCTCAATCGGATATCGTATGCAAATCTATTTGATTGATTTCTGTTCAAAGGGAAATTTGCAATTCTATTGGCTTCAGTTGGACATGGACAATTACGACTCGTTCCAGGCGGAGTTGACTAACAAGTTTTCACTTGCGCAATTTACTATCGTCCAGCTCCCAGTAGCCGACCCGTCCCCACCATATTCGAAAAAATTATGCGACTCATGTGGGTTAATGACGTTCACATGTGTTGGTAACTTGACTCTGGGAGTGTGAAATTAATGCAAATGAAATAATAGCACAGAAGCGAGAAGCTCTTTGAGTAGTTGTACATATAAGGGCCCCTCATATACTAATTAAATGCAATTTGTTTTCACTGAGTGACCCAAAGCAAAACTCCGACCATGCACATAAATCACATATGAATGCAGTGTCTTTGTGTGTGTGTGTGTGTGTTTGTAATTTATGAGACATTTGAAAAAGTATTCAACAAGCAGCACTACTGCAAGTTTTTATTTCGAGGGGACCTAAATGAAAGTTATTGTCTTGCATTTAAAATGAAAAAGTTGAATAGAACTAAAGCCCAGTTAGGAGTTAACAAGGCATGACACATCAAAAGAAAGTCAAACACTAAACAAAGCTTTAAAGATATTTATCAAGCTGGTGGTGAACTTTTGTCATGATCAAAGAAGCTTGCTACGTCGCATAAATCAAATAAATTTCGTTTCTAAATATTTTCGAAAACATTTGGCACATGATAAGGCCACTGATGCCCTTCGGAAGTATTTTAGCAAGTCTTCTACTTTCAGGTGTGTCTTCTTCGTGGTGAGTCGTTGAAGCAAGAAACTCTTTTTATACTCTGTACCAAAGGTACACCGAGTATATTAAGTTTGTGCAAAAGTATGTAACAGGGAGAAGGAATCGTTGTCGACCCTATAAAGTATATATATATTCTTGATTAGCATCAAGTCGATATAGCCATGTCCGTCCGTCAACTAAGTGCTCGCTTTGCAGTCTAGTTGTTGCACTGAGAACCGAAACTGTACTGGTACAATCTTTAGGGTCTTTACGGTCCCCAAAATATCAGTACTCGAATACCGGTACCGGTACCCCTGTTTGATTGCATTTGGGCAATGCTGGGAGAGAATTTCCCCCACTAACAACAGAAGGGCCGATACGGGCATATACAACACACAAACAAAAAGCTTTTGTGACTTGGCGATTGCTACTGTTGTCGGATTTTTGCCACAAGCCTGCCTTTGGGATTCCCAAGCGGTCATAGCAGTTCTGGCATTAGGTAGACTCTGCCAGCTCATTGAAGTTGGGCAATAGTTTAGAAATATTATGAACAAAATCATAACTTATTGACCTAGAGTCTGCTAAAAAGTTCTATGATTGATAATCCAAAAGTCACTAAAACAGTCACATTGTGGTATCTGTTCCGGTCCCGATTCTGGTTCTGAGTCTTAATCGGGTCTTTTCGGTAAATGGTTCCGGTTTGATTCCCTGATTATAACGAATAAAAGAATTATGTAATCTAATCGATAAGTTTCCCTTACTTTAGACACGCTTAGATGGTTTAATATGTATCCAAAGCCCTTAAGTATGTCATTGCATATTGCTTCATGTCATTGACCATTTGTTCTTTAAAGCATTTCTCCACAACTGCCCTTATGTATGTGTGTCTTATTAATCTAGTTTAGGTTTTTGATTTTGGCAAGCCACTTGACTAGTTTTGCTGCTCCAAAAAAATGTGAGCCCAAAAGTGGGTTATGATGACAACGGGTGAACAAAGAACTTGAAGAGAAAGAACTTTACCGCTGACTTGAGGCAAGTTTCTCAACGTACATTTTTATGGTCGTGTCGGTTGGTTTGCTCGTTCGTATCTTTTTTTTTTTTTTTTTGTAACAACAAATTGACAATGACATGAATGGGAAGAAATATTTAACCTTAATAAACGTCGTTGGTGCTGCTTTTGTTATTCTTTCTTCTCTGCATTGTGTGTATGCACGCAGGCCAAGTGGCAATTAAACTTTGCCATGGCTCCAAGTAGGATAAAGAGTTCAGCAAGCAATTGAATTGCGAGATTAATCAAAGTTCTTTTTTTTATAATTTATTGCAGATACCGAGAATATAGCCGGCAGCATGATGTCCATGTCGAGTTCACCACCAGCCACACCAACGGGCGTGCAGACCGATGCAGAGGGTTTGATTTTGCCCAAGAAATTGATTAATCCCTGCATCGAGAATACCGATCGGAAGGAGTTGCATCGCGAGTTGAAGTTTAATGCGCGCATGTGAGTCACACGATTTGGTTAAACCAAATGAACAACTAAACTGTTTTATTTGTTTGCTGCTTTTTCCAGAGGCAAAAGTTTGCAAAAGTCAGAACTGCAACGCGTCTTTGACAAACAAAGGGAACGTAATGCTGCCGCTGTGGAACAGCATTCACCCGATGCAGAGATCACGGGCGGCATACCCGGCCTCAAAGGTGAACTGGGTCGTGTCATCATGGAACGTGCCCAGAAACATGAGGCGGCTGTACAAAAGCAAGATGCCGAGGAGGCCGAAGAGCGACAATATGTGAATCCCGAGTATCTGAATGTGCGTGCCAAGCTGCGTACAGCGCACGGACCCAACTAATCTAATTCTATTTAATTTTTAACTGAACTAACCAAAATTGTGTTTAATTTGATTAAGTTTTTTGTGTATGTGTTAACTGAATTTGATATTATGATATGTTTAAGTTTAAGTTTTTGTTTTCAGTGTGTGTAAAAAAACAAATTGTATAAAGAGTTTTAGTGTTTCTTCCAAAACGTAGTTGTATATTTAGCGAAACAATGTGAAAAGCCCCCGTGGGCAGGCGAGTTTAGTACATAAGCCTGAATTTAAGCGTGCGTGTGTGAGAGAGAGAAATAATACTTATATGTGTATATGTATATGATAGATGCAACACTATTTTAAAGTCAAACCCACAATGAACCTACACATATATATACATACAGACAAACATATATCTATATACAATTTTAGTTTCTGGAATTAATAAATTTTATTGTAGTAACAATTGGAAAATTTCACTAGAGTTAAGAAAATATATATGAAAGTATTTAATATTAATGGTTACATCTTCCTGGAATTGGCCCTGGATAACTGTTGGATAATAATGTAAAATCTGTAATAATCTGTTTGTCAAATATTTTGGTTAGACCTTACTTTCGGAAGTCTTTCGGCTTCTTTGGCTTTGACTTCCTCAATTTTGTCATGAAACATTTGGACCATTTCCTGATAAATTTTAAGATCCTCTTTGCATTTTTGCAATTTATTTCGTGTCATTTGGCAATCCGTTTCCGCTTGCTCCATATCCTCGTCATACGCGCTTTGCACTTCATCTATGCGTTGTTTATAGTCCTCAATAATTGAAATATATCTGCTTTGGCTACATGCCCATACGATTTTGTCCTGATTGGTTAACACTTTCAACAGATTTAGTTCGTCAATTATTGCCTGAAAATAGGACAAATCAAATTTACAACAAGAAATTATACCCAAGTAGAGAGAACTGGAAAAGGTGAAAGAAAACGACACACAGAAAATAGTCCTATACGTCTTCTCGAGTGTAGTGTTACCCTTCAAAAGTGTTAATTTTCTCTGATGCCTTCAGATCCAAAAAAAAAAATCAAATCCAAGCTAGTTGACTGGCAAACAATTCAACTGAAATCACGCAACACATGCTAAGCACAGATTGAGAACCACTACTTAGTCAAGGGCTATCATCAATGTATCAACGGGCGTGTTCAGCAGAATAATTGATCCCTAAGCAGGTATCAGAAAAAAACTATGCATGGAATAGTCTCTGCTGTTGGAGGGAGCAGAATCACTTTAGAGTAGCGAACTATTTCTTTCTCCTGTATCATGATACATCAAATTGGCTATAATGATGCCGCATCACTCGAGTTCCGTAGGAAGATTGTGGAAAATTTATACTTGATCAGGGAGCAAGTTGTTCTTCTAAACAAGGCCAATATTTGTGGTTTTTTCAAGATGCAAGCCATGTCTCCTAACCAGAAGTGGGTGGTACAGCCCTACGTTTACGGCAACAATTGCAGAATGATCGATAGGTACAGATGCTCTCGCTCGGACTCGTATGAAACAATAGGCGGAGGGTGTGGATTAAAACGAAGTCTTACCGTAATTGGGGTGGATCTCAGTTGATACCAAATGCTACCAGAATTATGGGAAAATGTATAATAGTACGAAAATACGATCCAAGGCATGCTGAATTGTCTTTGGTTGTGGAGATCATGTGTACTTTTAAAGACTGTTTGATTTGCATCCTATACTGCAGCAATAGCAGTCAAAAATATGCTCCAATCTTGCTCCTGCTCACAAAATGAACACAAAAACAAATCTGAAACACTATTGCTCTGCTCCGTGCTGTGAATTTGGTCAATAGCATATAAACAATTACTATCGAAATACTCGGATCAATCGGATGCTTCAAATAGTGCTCCGTATAGCTGGCATCTATTAGCTTCTTCCATAGTTCCTCCAAATCGTCTATTAAGGGCCGTTTTCTCATGTTGCTCAAGGCTTACCATCTAGGTGGATTTTGTAGCCATCAACTTCATCCTCATTGATTTCAAAACCATGTACATGTTAATGTACATAATGTATTTTTATGTTTGCGATCATATGGTCACACTGAAAAATATTTGAAAACTAAAACAAACTGCTGCTAAAAAACAGTTAAGTCTGAATTATTCATAAGTTAATCAAAAATTAAAAATATTGGATGTGCCTTTTGTATACAAGACACCTGCAAACATTGCTGAACTTGCTTAAGCTAAGTTCACGCAGGCAAATAATTTGGGAAAATTTTGATTAAAATAGTCATGATTAAAGATTTTACAGGATTTAAAACTAAAACTATGGTTTCATAAGCAAATATTTTGATCAAATATGGATTATCATTTCCCCAATTTGGCCTATATAACTAAATTTTTATAAAAATTTGTCCAAATTAATTGCCTGTGTGAACTCAGCTCTAGACCTATTGCTTAGTCTCCCATCATAGAAACAAGTTTTTCCGAAAGGAGATCCATGTCGTCCTCTGTGAAATGCAGTTTATTTTTTAAAATTGGCACCCCATAGAAGTAAGTGCAGAGGTGCTGCCGACCTACCATTAGGCTTTTCATCCCTGCCGGTGTAACCGTTTCGCAAATGCCCAAATTGATAATCAACCTACATGAGACAACCAATTGCTCAAAAACCACCTAATTGCAAAATCTAGGCGGATTTCGATTTGAGCAAAAACAGGGACATGAGAAAACGGCCCTAAGAATTCTATAAAGCTTTTAATAGAATGGCACAGTGTTTTTAACAGAGTGGCTTAGTGTTGATTATTCTTGTTTCATTAGTACATCAAGGGTGATCTCAGAATTTAAGTGACCTGCGATGGTACCGAAGAATTTGCTATCTTAATTTTGATTGGTTTTGAAGAAAAGCTTTGAAAAATCACAAATATAAAGAATTGGGGTGATTATTGGGAGCTTTTAAGAGTTCACGATTCCTATTTCGTGATTTTGTATGTTGAAAATTTCGCGATTTTTTGGTCTCGTCTTCTTGGCAATCAAAACGCATCTAAGAATTTTTGATAGTTTCTAATATTTTTAAAAAGATTGAACGACACCGCCTATTTACCCGTCTTCAATTGCCAACCATCAAATCTTCGCTATAATCTAAACTCATTATAAAATTTTGAAAATGTTGCGAACTTTTGATACTTGATATTGAACCGATTTAATCATCTTCATGACAATCTAAACTAATAAGAATTTTTTTGCAAAATTTCCTGATTTTTTTAAACCGATGGACCGAAACCTTCTCTTTCCCCGTCATCAATTGCCAATTATGAAATCTTATTGATAATCTGAACTAATTATAAAATTTAGCAATTTTCATCAGTCAATTTACACGTCTTGTTGGACTGTTCGATCTAACCATTGCGATCTACCCAAAACTCATAAAATTTAGCAAATTTCGCGATTTTTTGTGCCGTTCAGCCTACTCAGGTTAGGAATACTATTGCTATCTTTCAAATCAAATCTTTATGATAATTTGAACTCATTATAAAATTTTGTAAATTCTGCGATTTTTTGCACTCTGTGCTTGCTTAGCTCCGATTTCTCCGAGTATTTTGATAGTAGTTTTTTGTATGCTATTGACAGCACGAAGCAGAGCAATAGTGTTTCAGATTTGATTATGTGCTCAGGCTACTGCTCTGCTCTGTTTACATTCAGAGCAGGAGCAAGAGCTGAAAATGAATACTACGAAATAGCAGAGCATTTTCAAACACTGCATTTACATATAGAATATATTTTTTAATTTTAAGATCAAAAGGGAATACGAAACTTACAATTTAACGAGCACAGCCAAAACAGATTGCTATCTGGCTGAGCAAAATTTGCAATACATGAAGATTTACAGAGATAGAGGAGATGACCTGTTGGTCATATTAAAGCTTTTTAAGCCTTCTACGCTAATTGGCGGGACGATTTGGGTGAGTGTAAAGGTTGATCTGGGAGCAAACTGGCCGAAGGCTCCATCAATGATAGAAAATGAAAGGAGCACCAATCAGATACCGCAGGCTCAAATCGGTATCTATATTTACTTGATTACACTAATTTATAGCATATAGCGTACGTATACTTCGCTGACTGATAACCAGTGCTTAAATTGCTTCAGTCGAAGTAGCAAAATTCCCAAAGTTGGTAACTTTCACAGCTACGACTTTTTTCAACTGAGAAAAACAAGCAGTGAAAGGCAGCAGCACAAAACGATTATTGAAAAAAAAGCGAACAGCAGCAGCAGTCGTCGCTTCATCATTTTTATACCCTTAAAGTCGACGGCAGCAGCACAAAACGATTATTGACAAAGAGCGAACAGCAGCAGCAGTCGTCGCTTCATCATTTTGATACCCTTAAAGTCGAAGGCAGCGCTGTTGCCACGAAATTTTCTGGGAATTATCAAGACCACAATAATTTAATGCAACGCAACCACATTTGTTTTTTATTTTTTCAGCGCGCTGTTGTTGTTACCTTCAAACGAGCCGACGTGTAACGGTAAATGTTTTGTGTAGAGAAATAAAGTGCCGGGCAAAAAGCAAAATGCAAACGCAGAAACGAGATGTGAGTGACTTCTGTCGCGCTAAAAGCTAACCTAGGCTGCTGCTTCGACTTACGCCACTGAAAAAAAAGCAGAATCAAAAATGATAAAGCGACGACTGCTGCTGCTGTTCGCTATTTCTCAATAATTGTTGCAACGATGCTGCCTTCCTTTGCGGCTTCTGTTTTTCTCAAAAGCAGAAGCAGAGTCAAAAGCAGACAATATGAAACTTATGGCACTGCTGATAACATTCGTCTGAAGAATATTTTTTTAATTTTTGCAGAATATAGGGAGCAGTCTGATTGATCTTTTGAGACTTTTACTACTCTGCCGCCTACCCCGTCACAACCAGAACCTTAGCCAGTATCAGCTGTGCTATTTGATGACGCACTTCATGAGACTCATAGGAGATAAGGGCCCGGGTTAGCCTCAACAAAATTTCACGAGATTAAAGGGAATAAATCTGCCCCAAGGCCTTTGACAAACTCATCTACATTCTCCGGACCGCTAGAAGTAGTCGTTCGCTCGTCGAATGGGAGACTTCGCTCTTGATGGGTTCAGTGCATTTTGATAGAGCAAGTCCTCGACTCCCAAACGGGTCAAAATTTTGGAGCCAACAAAAAAAAAACAACTACACTTGTTGCGCCGTCTGCTCGTACGCTCTAGCACCGGTACGCATGTATTTTGTTGTTTTATAGTCACTTCATTCAAGCTAAGTGCAGTTTTTGCGCATCTGACAGGCACCAGAGTGACGCCTGTTGCCGAAAAAAAAAACTCTCGGAGCAATGGGGGCAAAGGCTCTCTAACGCTTTGTCATGGCCTGAATTTCAGGCATATAAAAGATCTGTTGAGGACGAAGCATTGAAAGAATTTTTATATGTCTTACCTTAAGCTGTAGATTATCCGAAAATGTGGCCTGTTCCAACATATCGTAAGCCGTATTGATACGATAGCGCATCTCAATAGGTGCACGATCTAGCGTATTAAATTCCTAAATAATTTCATTCAATGAACATTTTACTTACATTCAACTAAGTCGCGGTTATCACCAACGCGTCGTTGTTTATTATAAATTTTGGCAACGTCAACGAGTTCAATTTGGGTGAGTTCGTTCACCAGTTTTTTGCGATTACTTTGCATATTCTCCCAGGGAGTTGACAGAAATTTCATAATATCAGTCTGAGCCTCTCTGCGTAGAGGGATTAGGCGGATTATACTCGTTTAGTTAGTCTAGTCTACTTACTGCAATAGCATTATGGAGCTTCCGCACAAGTCTTTCTTCTGCATCACATCCTCTTGAATTGCACTGACTAGACGAACAATCTCTTTGACATCCACTTGAAACTTGATATTATCCAATTTCGTTTCAGTTTTGCCAATTTCAAACAGATCCAAATACATGGTATTAGGATTCTGTTCGAATCGTGTCAAATAGTCGTGGATTGACCATTTGAAGAAGGTGTTTTCGGGTTGCAAGACTGCAGGCCAAGCGTCATGCAAAATCAGCATTTTATATTTCACTTTCTCCAGATCGTAGGTGACAGAGAGTGAGCCCATATCGGAGACAAGCTTATGGTAGTGCTTCTGTAGAAGCAAATTAATGTCTACCACCGAGATTCTTAAGTCAGCAGATATGATGCTTCTCACTGAACGTTCCACGTTAGCCCCAGCCTTTGCTATTTGCCGTTGTAGTAATTTACTCACAGAAGTTTCAGCACCGTGCACAGTATTTGAGTCCAGTTCCTGCACTGCCAATTTTAACTTCTGCTTTTCTTCAAGTGGCTTCTCTTTGAGCGAAGCGAGCGCTTTTTTGAGGTAGACATCGCGACAGATGCTGGGATCGATTGGGGTTTGAGCAAGTAATAGAAGCGGATCAATGCTTAAATCAGATGTGTCGGAGCTCTCCATTTTGAGTAGTTAGTATTTTTCGGTGTAAGTGTCTCGACACAACTGACTTTGACAATAAGTTTTAAAATTTATTTATCATACAAAATTTCAAGTAAAACCAAAAAATTCAATCATGTCGAGCCCTACAGATTCCGTGGATGTGGACCATGCTGATGATATCAACAGTGAGCAACGCTCTTCCACTGAGGTAAGTGGTTAAAGGGAGTTATTTTTTTCGCTTTCGCTTCAACTCTTTTACAGGTTCGCATATTGCCTCGTCAATTGGTGACTAGTGATCCATTGTCTGATCCCTATTCAAGACAATCTTTAACTTCCACTGCCATACTGCCGGCACTGCAGCGTGTACGTGAGGCTTTGTCGTCTATCGAATCTACTCGTACTACGGCAGAATCACAGAGTTTGAGAGAGGTCGATTCCCTTAGAAATTTGTCGTTGAACGCTGCTCAAGGTGCGCAAGCAGATCCGGCCACCGTTCACCGTTTGGGCAGCCTCTACTTAAGGGCCAATGAAGCGAGTAGCTCTTTACGTCAGATCATGCAAACCCTGTCCACCCACATTTTTGAACATTCCCCAAATCCAAACCTAAATGATGAAGAACGACTCAATGAGTCTAACGATTACTTGATGCGTATGGTGGCCAACTCTTTACATAACGATGCTTACACCACGGGTCGTTTACAAAGGCGTTATTCAGCTACTCCACTATTGGGTGCACACTATTCTGATCGGGACCACCTTTTGAGAGAAACGCCTTTGCCACCTGTAGAATTTGCGGTGGACTTGCTGGATACGGAAAACGAGGAGGAGGAGGAGACTTCTGGCACTACAACCGATTGATGATGACAAACGGATTTGAAGAAACTTAAACTATTTGGAGAAAACTTATTTTGAAAAGCGGACCAAAATTTTTAAGTGGTACCAAAATTAACTGTTATTTGAAATTTTTAAAGATAAATTTTGTTGAAATTTCAAGTATAATTGTTAATTTTGTTCCTTGCCATACTATTTAGGACTCATAATGAAGTCCGGAGAATTCTGAAGATTGGATATAGAAATACATAATTTTGTCTCATCAGTTATCCCACTTTTACATATATAACAAGAAAGAAAGTCTGCCTAGCCCGACTAGACCCCCAAACTTTGTATATATCTGTATCACATAAAGTGGCAAAAAGCCCATAAAGTGTGTAAAGTGCTAGCCATCGCCGTTGCTTCCTTATACCTCGACTATCGTTCATCCGATCTTTATCATTTCTTTGGCAAATCGATAAATAATACTGTTTACTATATATGCCTAGAAGGTAAGAACCATCTATCTAAACAACTGAGGGAGATATGAGGTTTTTTCCGAATTGCGGGGGCGGAAGGTGGCGTGGCAAAAATAGAAAATAAACTTTAACTGCCTGCAAGTTTAAGAAGTACATGTATGGAACATAGTAAAAACTCTATCTCTTACCATCTCTGAGATCTGTGCGTTCATACAGAGGGACAGACAAAAGGACAGACGGACATGGCCATATCGACTAGGCAGTTGATGCTGATCAATAATATATACTTTATAGGGTTGGAAATGTTTCCTTCTCCCTTTTACATACTTTTGCACAAACTTAATATACTCTTTATACCTTTGGTACAGAGTATAAAAATGTCGCCGGATGTGCAAAATTAACATTTTTCGTTATATCTTGTAAACTGAGGGTGATTGACTGACAAGTTATAGGTACTCTAAATAAGTTAGTGATATTAATATAAACTAAACTTCTTAATTACAAACTGTTTTGCTCAACCAAAGAGCGCTTTTTTCGTTTCTGTTTTGCTCATGTCTCACTGACCGTTTTGCCGAGAGTCGACTGCCAAAGTGTATTCTTCTTTGCTCATTTGAAGACAGCTGTTTCGTGAGCGCTCGCTCGGAAGAGTCCCTCTTAGTTGTTATTGGCAGACAGTCTCGTTTAGAGCTGGAGAAACATCGATGTCAAGGTACATCGATGTTTTTAATGTTTAAAATTTTGAAATTCTGGCTATTTATTACGTATCCAAATAACATCGAATGTGTTTCAAAACCAAAAAAATTAAAAAACTTTTCTCCCTTTTAAGGTTCTAGATCAGAAACTACATACGAAGTCTTTAAAATTATTAAGGTTTTTTTTTAATTAAAGTCTCAACAAAAACCTTATTAATTTAATTCATCATCAGCATCCATAGAAAAGAATTACACAGTTTTATAAGCTTTTGCATCAGAGAAGATAGAAAACTTTCCAAAAGTATTTTTGGGCGCTGGGGCCCAATAAGTTTTAATAATGATTTGGTTTCTCTGTAACGTAGTTCAATTTAGCTTACATTAAAACGATTTTGGTTTGAAAAGGTTACTTAATTTGTCCTCAGGACCTACAAATGTATGAAAACCTCGTTCAGCACACGTTTATCTGAATATCTCTTGAACCTGACGTGCTGGAGGAAACGGAATGCAGCGCCCAAAAATTCATATGGAAAGTTTTCATCATTTCTGTCGATTTCATTTAAGTACAGTATTTCCTAATATATTTACAGACATTAACTTTTAGCAGATGAGTGGATCCTCGTCCTCAGACGTGGGATCTATGTATAATTGCTGCAATCCCTGAAGAACAGGTTCGGTTCGGGTTTTTTGTGTCCCTCGAACCGAACCTCCTAAGTTTGAAACGTGCCAAACATGAACCCGAACAGGACCCCCTATATATAAAAAGAGCTTCGATTCAACACAATCACTTTAAACTTTCTCAAAATTAAATCGGGTAAAAAAAAATTTAAGAAAAATCGCAATATTGCTTATTCGAGAAGGAAATAAACTATAAATCAAGTTGAAAAACGACAAAAGAAAAATCGTAAGTGAGGCTATCTTCTAATAGAGGACGTATAAATAATAACAATAATGAATGTAGTCCATTAGAGTACATATATACGTTTTGAAGAGCTTGTTTAACTGGATGTGTCCTCCTAAACGAAAATATTTGACCGAAAATAGATTCAAAAGTCTGTAAACTATCTTTGAACCAAGTCTTAAGCCAAAACCTTAGGTTCGATAAGTACAAGAACCGTTCCGCGAAACGAACATTGGACTTTAGAAGGGGACCGCCGCATCTCCGACCCTATAAAGTATATATTTTCTTGATCAGCATCAACAGCCGAGTCGATTTAGCCCTATCCGTCTGTCCTTCCATCCGTCTGTATTAACTCGTCGATCTCAGAGACTATAAGAGAGATACAGCCACACAAAATTAATGTAGGTGTATTCCGTAACCAGATCAAGTTTGTTTCAGATTTGAATAATTCTCCCTCCTCCTACTTGTAACTGCGAAAAACTGTCAGAGCCACAATTTTTACATTTGAACCTCGCAACCGAACAGGCACTGAACTAAGTGAACAGTTCACAGTGCAAGAGAGACTGAAGAACTGAGCAAGAGGGACTGAACCAGACCCGGCCACGCAAACGCGGTCCGAACTCATGATTGTGTGAATCGGTGAACATTGAATTGCAAGTAAAACGGCTGTAGTCTGGTGAGAGCTCTCTTGCTCACCAACACAAGCACACTTTTTTGTCCTTTCCAATCCAAATCGAAATTTTAGGTTCGGAACAGGTTCCGGTTCAGCTTTTAATTCGAAAATGGTTCGGTTCACAGTAATATAAAAGTAGGAGTTCCGGTCTCGAAACCAACATTTCTAGGAGAACTGAGAAAGCTAAATGCGGCGTGCAGAAAAGCCACACGAAACGTGTTGAAATGATAAAGCTAAACGCGACGTGCAGAAAAGTTACACTTAAAGTGTTGAAATGAGAAAGCTACACGCGACGTGCTGAAAAGCTACACAAAACGTGTAGGACTTCAATATCTAAACGCGGCGTTCAGAAAAGCTACACGCCACGTGTTGAAATGAAAAAGCTACACGAAACGTTATGGGTTGAAAATTCTTAATTTTCGTGTAGCTTTTTTTTCAATTCGGTAAAGAAGTTTTCGAGTCGGAGCCAAAATAAAAAAATCTGCCGAAGTTGGCTGCTGTAAAGAACTTGCAAAAGCCGCTAAAATTTGCAAAGTATATTTAGATATATTACATACCGAAAGACATGCACATACATATGTATGTATGTATGTGCTTTACAAATTCGTTTGTTTTGTCAGTGTGTAAAACTGTTGCCCTCAATTCCGCACGAGAACAACGAAACAAAAACAAAACCGCCCCCCTTGCGCCGCCTTCTCATAATTAGCATTGGGCTGTGGGCAACGGTAACAGACAACTGCCAAACAACAGAGCCATGTAAATGTAAATTACGCCCCGTGCCTTGCCTGATGTCAGTCAATGTTAACACCTGTGCAACTGTAAATTAAACAGCGGCCGACTGAAGATAACAAAAGCCCCAACTCCCACGCTGGCACGCTCTCACACTCTCAGCACACACTGGCAATGGCAACCGCAACCTCCACCTCTCTCTCTCTCTCTATCTCTCTTACACGTACTCTCAGGCTCTCGCTAGTGTGACGTAGGAGCCAAGCCATTCGCCGCCAGCTCATTTTTGTTGGGGGCTGTGGCTTTTGCTTGCTGTTTGACTTTGGGCGCCTGTTCGCTTGTATCGCGTAGAGGGACCTGCCTCAATGTTGCGCGTTGGTTTTTTTTTAGGGAGCAGCCTACACCATACAAATTAGTGACGCTTGACGTTGTCTTGCTTGGAGTTAGTTGGCGGGTGGGGTGGTGTAGGCGCCGCTTCGTCTTTTGGCGCTTGCGCGAAGCTTTGCAGCTTTGTGGTCTGCTGCTTGGGCCACCATTTTTGATTTGGATTGGACTGTGGTTGGTTATGAAGCAAACAGAATTGCGACACAAGGCTGAGGCTGGGATGCTGGTGCTGATGCTTGGCCTTGACATTTGGCACGAGATCAAGCAATGAAGTTATCTGTAAGCTTTCATCCCAATTACATATGTATGTTTGTACATTTTTACCGTTACGCGGGGCGCGCTCTCTCTCTCTGTCTCTCTATCTGTTTGTTGGTGCGGCGACTGTCAACGTTTTGTTAAATGCTGTGCACTTGTTCGACCAACCGCAGTTAGCGTTGGCAATGCCAGCGGCAGCGGACGTAACGGTAAATGGAAGCCCCAACGACAAGGCCCGACGGTCGCAGCTGATAGACAGGTGTCTTCTGGTTACGTCAGTCAAAATGACGCATCGTGTTTTGGTAACAGGAAAGCATAAAACGGCAGCGTCGCCCCCAAAGGAAAACAAAAGAATAAAGTAACACAAAAGAGCGGCGCGCGTCGTCACGACAAAAGCCACCCTCGCTGCGGTTGCTGCTCCA
Source organism: Lordiphosa magnipectinata (assembly GCA_037044535.1). Taxonomy (NCBI): domain Eukaryota; kingdom Metazoa; phylum Arthropoda; class Insecta; order Diptera; family Drosophilidae; genus Lordiphosa; species Lordiphosa magnipectinata. The sequence goes on along the minus strand of JBAMBO010002640.1, from coordinate 199,353 downwards.
CCACGCTGGTGGCAATTAGAGACTGCAGAGTTGCAGTCTAGAGAAAACTCTCCTCCGCAGTTGGGCTCAAAATCTTTGGCCCTGCAATTACTGCACGACGCCCCCATAAAACCAAACAAATAACGTGACGCGACGGCCACAATTCTTGTGGCTGCGATACGAACCTAAACCTGTGAGTCAACTCTGCGCGCCTGCTGATTTGCGGACAAAATTTGAGCAGATCCGCTCACAAAAAAACGGCATTATTATTTTATATGTTTGTACAAAAATAATAAAAAAAAAGAAAAGAAAGAAACTACGAAATAGTTTTGGTTGTTGATGGTGTGTAGGTTCCACAACGTTCCACGGCCACCCATTCCAATTGGAAATTGACTTTGAGAGCAACGCAAATCACATGGGAAAAATCCCCAACTGGTATTTTAAGCAGGCGCACAGATTGCATGAGCAAATGGCCACTCAAAGAGTTTTGTTCGGGAAGTTGGATTTGTAAATATGTACTTTCTGTACTTTTGCATACTCATGCAAACATAAATATGTGTGTGGTTAGTGCATGCATTTGCAGATAAGAACAAAGTGACCAATGAAATGGAGATAAGCCAAAAATAGGGATCAACAACAACACTCTGTTTCGAAGCTTTCACTTGCACCTGTTTCCTGACTCAAGTGTTGTTATCTGATAAGATTCTTGGCCATATCAGGCTGGCGGCCTGCTTACTCTATGTATATAAAGGTTTTGTTTTGACCTGCCTGACTTTCAGTCGTGCAGTAAACGTTCAACAGCCCAGTTTTGTACTTGTGATCTCAGACGGTAAGAGAGTTTAAGAGAATTAAGTAGGAGAGCATAAAACAAAAAGCTTTCGAAGTGCTTGCTTCATAATTTAGGTTTGTTGGGCAAGTTGCTTGAGTGAGAGAGAGTAAGCGGGTTTAGTGATTGTGCACAACAATTTTAATTGAAGTATAGTGAAAAAATACTTAGGAGTTTATGAATAACGATTTTAATAAGTGAATAAAAAACGCGCATATTTTTATCAAGAAGAATTTGGTTTCACCTGATTTACCTTAGAAACTATTGCTGGATACACTTAGAGAAAAGTTCGAGCTCATAGAGTGTTCGTTCTCAAATGTACGATAAGAATGAAAATTCTTGAGAGCAAATATTCTCACAATAAGAGACTTTAAAAAAAATATTAGAAAGGAAGGGACACGACCAACCGACGAACAGTGTAAGATTTTGCCCATCTAGGGCAGCGATGGTCACCCGCACCCCCCAGGGACCGAAGACATTTTGCTATTTACACATACACGAGCCGAACGCAGGCCGAAGCTGAGGCCAAGAGAGTAAACAGGTCTTTAGCGCTTTATTTTCGTACACCAATACATTCTCACTTTTTGGCCTCGCTCTCTTTAACCAACGCTGATCTAGGACTGTGCATGTGTTGGTGAGCCAGGGAGCTCTCTCCAGACTACAGCTGCTTTCCCAGCAAAGCAAACAATTAAGCGATTGTTTAATCGCCAATCGCCAAAAAGAGTCTTCTGAGAGTCGCGGGGAAAATTATCGGAAGATTTAATCTTCTAGCAATCTTCCCTGCGACTCCCAGAAGATTGTTTAGTCGCCGATCGCAGAAGAGCGTCTTCTGGGAGTCGCGGGGAAGATTTCTTGAAGATTCAATCATCTAGCTATCTTCTGGGAGTCGCGGGGGAGGTTGCCAGAAGATTCAATCTCCCTGGCTATCGTTTGGCGGTAGTTAGCTTATCTCGAAAAAGAGGGAATGAAGAATTAATTAAATAACGGGACCGTTAACTTTCAGCAAGCAGCAAAGAGAGCAATTTTGCAATAACAAATACATTATCTGGAAAGCGCGGGAGTAGCTTAAGTAACGGAACCGAGGAACTTTCAGAGACTAGAGTCAAGAAGTGAAGTTTTACAAAACAACTTACATTGCTTCTGAGCAAATGAGAGCTAAATTTTCTTGTAAAGCTGCTTGAGTTGTAATAATTTGATTTGACAACTGTGCGGACGCGTGAAGGAGTTTTATATATTTTTATATTATATTATATATTTTTATATATTGGTAATAAAATCGTAATAGTTAGGTGACTCTTCTGGCCGACTGTATTGCGAAACTTTCAATTGAGTCTTTGGCGACCCTTCTGGGAGACTCTATTGCGGCTCTTTAAAAAGGCTCTCTTGCGACACTTCCAGAAGACTGTTCTGAGACTCTTCTGGAAGTGTCGCTGAAGTGACTCACTTTCTCCCAACAGACGATCAGAAGGCGATATCGCGGGCGATTAAATTAAACTTCTTGGCGAGTCACCTGCGACTCTTCGGCGATTAAAAATGTTTGCTGGGATTACTTGCAATTCAGTGTTCAACGATTCACACAATCATGAGTTCGACTCTCGTTTGCGAGACTGTAGCGTTTGCACGACTGATTTCGGCTTCTGGCAGCTATGGCTAGCCGGCTCTGATCTAGGGGGACTTAAATCTATTTCAGAAATAGTTTAAGAGATATCGACTTAGAATTTGCAATGGAAGAGTTTTCTGACCACACGGAAGTACATTTATAAGATGAACAAAGTCTGACAAAAACATCTCCCCGCTCCCATACATCGCATTTATTAGCTTCAGATTTTTATATAGGAGCTACACGGTATGGTCACCCGATTTTGTAGAATTGTGTAGAAAGCATATAAAATTAATCACCGCTTAGATTTGTGACGCTATCACTGCAAACAAAAAAGTTTTTCTCACTAGAACTAGTTTTTGCCCCGTTGGTTCCTATAGCAGCTATACCATATAGTCGTCTGATTTTGATAAAACTTTGTAGAATTATGTGAAAGCATATCATTTTTATAAATACTAAGTTAAAAAACGCTACCTTTGAAAACAAAAAAGGTTTTTCTCACAACAACAATTTCATACAAGATATACTTAACTAGGTAGCCGAACTCGCCCTCTCGCTCTCTTTGCTTGCTTCTTAAATGTCAGTCTATAAGCAGTTGCGAGCGACGGATCTCCGCGGACGAATTTTTTGTGTTCTGCTTCTTAGTTCGCTCTCTCGCTCTCTTTTGTATTTTTATAAGAAGCTGTGAGAGAGCGAGTGCGGCTACCTAGTTAAGTATACCTTGATTTCATATGCGTGCCCTTCTCTCTTTCTTTCCGAGCTAAGGTTTTGTTGTTGCTGCGTGCAACCACACATCAACAACAACATATTGTGTGACTCCCTTCTCTCTCTCTTCTATGTCTCTGGCAAATTAAAAAGCTTGAGATATATTTTGTGCACTTGTATTGGTATTCAAGCGCCCGTAAGCTCATTCTGGGCACCCCTGGCATAGATTATCATTAGACATCGGATTTTGCATATTTGCATATTTTAAACCGAATGTCCGATTTAAGTTCTGATTGCACACATCTTATTTTTATTGATCAATGATCTAAGTCCACTAAATACAATTTTGCAGAATATGCAAAATATGCAAAAAACTTGTTTTTATGAAGTTACATAATGTTTCAGTGCTATACATTTTCTGATGTTGTCAACGTCACCAATTCAACTTGTAATCAATTTAAATGCCGAAAATGAGTGATAAAAACGCATTTTAATTCAAAAATGACTAAGAGATTTGCCATCAAACGGTTTTGCAATACATATTTACATACCAGAATTTTAAAGGCAATACGAAGAAGTCAAGCTTAATATACAATTGCCATCTATCAAATCTTCATGATAAGCTAAACTCGTATGATCTTCACCTCCTATTTACCCGTCGATATACCCATCTCGTGTCAATCTAAACTCAAATAAGAATTTCGCAAATGTTAAAATTTCTTTAAACCGATTGACCGACACCTCCTATTTACCCGTCTTTTATTGCCAACTATTAAATCTTCATGATAATCTGAACTAATCATAAAATTTTGTATATATCCGGATTTTTGGTCCGCTTGATCTTGACCCGTCAATTTACCTGTCTACATTATAAATTTCGCAACTTTTTGGACCGTTGGATTTAAGCATTTACGCGTCCAAAATTGCCATTTATCACATCTTAATGATTCCCAAAACTCATAAAATTTAGCAAATTTCGCGAAAAATCAAAACTCAAATAATAATTTTGAAAATTTCGCGATTTTTTTAACAGTTCTATCTGTACTTCCTATATTTACCCGTCTACTATTGCCGTCTATTAAGTCATCATATAATCTTTGGTTATATGAAAAATTGACAAATTTTGACCTGTTCAATCGACGCCTCTTATTTACCAACGCCTGCGCTTTCGTAAATAATCAAATGAAAATTTGACAAATTTCTCGATTTTTGGTCTATGCCTCTTATATACGCATCTTCAATTGCCATCTATCCGACCTTCATAGTTATTTTAGGTCTTTTGAAATTTTGGCAAATTTTGAAAATTCGCGATTATTTTGACCATTTGATCCACATCTTCTTTATTTACCCGTGTACTCTAGACGTCCATAAAATCTTCATAAAAATCTGAAATTAATGAACAATTTAGAAATTTCCCAATATTTTGGAACTTTCAAGGTACACCTTTCATTTGCTCGGTCTACAACTTCCATTTAACCGTCTATATATGCCATCTATATATTCTTTATAATAATCTAAGCTCAAGAATGATAATTTTTGTAAATTTATACAATTACAAATTTTGCATATTTTGCATATGCAAAATTTGCATATATTGAATATGCAGTTTCCAATGGAAAGTTTGTTATTAAATTAGCATAATTCCAAATTTTCACCTCAATCAACCTTTATTTAAAAAAGTGCATAAAATCCGATATCTAATTATCATGAACATCACTTGTGAATAGATAGATGGAGAAGATTGATAATTCCAAAATTTGCTAAATTTTAAAATGAGCTTTAGATTATCATGAAGATAGACGGCAATTGTAAGCTTCACTTCTTCGTTTAAAATACTAACGGGGGTGCAGCAACGCAAGTACTTTTATAGAAAATCATTTGTCAAATAACAACAACCACTTAGAAGTGGTCCGCACCTGCCAAAGTTTGTATATAAATGAAAAATTTTGAAATTGACGCCACACAAAGTGTGAAAAGTCCTGCCCATAGTTAATTTTCTTTTTAACTTGACTATCATTCATTCGATCTGTATCAAACTTTGGTGAATCGATTAACAATGCTGCTTACTATATATGTTTAGAAGGTACCAACCAATTCCATCTACAAAAATATGCAATAAATAAGATTTTTTTCAAATCTAAAACTTGATCTACTTGCAAGTACAAGGAGCCAACATTCCATTCTCTTCCCTGTTTCCGTTTACCTCTCTTATAAACTTGAGGTTCACAAAACCTGTCTTCTGTCTTATACAGAGTTCTCGTAGAAGAGTAAAAAACATACAACTTAAAAAACAAAGCAAACAAACACATAAATCAAAAATGCTAAACAGGTTCATTGGTTTATCAGCAATCATCTGTAGTCGCGGGAGCAGCAGCTGTCTGCGGCATCAGCTAGAGACTCCGTTCAAGTCTAGGTGCGTACTTTTAATTTCATTTTCAGTTGCTTGTCTAGTTTGATTCTGTTAACAACGTTTCGCATTCTCGGCACTCAAAAATGGCTTCGAAACTAATGTTTGCTTTATGCCTCGTTCTGTTCATAAATCTAAACAATGCCTCCCTCTTACGCAGAGGCAAAAACAGCAACAATCGAACCATGTCAACGGGTAAAGCATTCAAAGTGCTGGTCACACATCCAGAAGTGCCGCAGGAGGGTCTGGATATACTGAAAGTGAACTGTGAGTTAATTCAAGTGAATAGTTTGCCCACAAATCGGGCAGAGTTGCTGGAGAAGATCAAGGGCGTTGATGGTGTTTTCTGGGGTGGTCATGAGAGACTTAATGCTGAGGTTCTGGATGCGGCAGGACCACAACTTAAATCCATATCAACCATGTCGGCTGGCATTGACTTTGTGGATGTGCCCGAGTTGAAGAAACGTGGCATTCCATTGGGACACACGCCCACAGTGCTGAATACAGCGGTGGCTGATCTGGGTGTGGGTCTGCTGATAGCGGCCGCACGTCGCTTCCAGGAGGGACGCAAGAAGATCGACACGTAAGGAATATGGGTGATGTTTGATATGAAGATAAAGATTTGATTTTATTTCATTAGCGGTCACTGGGAGAACTACCATTTGAACTGGTTGCTGGGTCAGGATATACGCGACTCCACTGTGGGTTTCTTTGGCTTTGGCGGTATTGGTCAGGCCATAGCTAAACGTTTATCTGGCTTTGACATTGATCAAGTTCTATACACCACACGTCGTCGCGTGCATAAGGAAATAGAAACGGAGTTGAATGCCAAGAAGGTGGACTTTGATACTTTGCTGGCTCAGAGTGATTTCATTGTCATTGCTGCACCCTTAACAGCCCAAACCCAGGGTGTCTTTAATACCACCGCTTTTAATAAGATGAAGAATACTGCGGTGTTGGTCAACATTGCAAGAGGACGTAAGTTTGATTTTTGCCACTTTCTATTTTTGATGCCTCAACGCTAAAATGCTGCTGCTGATTTTTCAGAAATTATCAATCAGGATGATTTGTACGAGGCTCTGAAATCAAATCGCATATTTGCCGCTGGTTTGGATGTGACAACCCCCGAACCACTTCCACCCACTGACAAACTATTGACGTTGGACAATCTTGGTGAGTTCAAGTTGTCATCTATTAATACTTTTGCTCAGACCTGATAGGTGTCCTACCTTACCGATCCCTTGTACTAGAATATATGGCTTATCACTTTAATGACATTCTTATCGGTGTTTCGGTTGAAGATTGTAAGAAGTATTTGTGAGTAATTCATAGTTTATTTGATGTGAGGTTTCTTGAAGGTTATCTTTTCGTACAAAACAATATTGCTGATTTCAAGACGGGGAGGAGAAGCTTGCTACATAAGCTCTACACTTGCGCAAATATTTTGTGATTTGAAAATAGTTTGGGGACACAATCTCAAGAGACGCCTAGACCATTTGGCAGCCATTGCTTGTTAGTCAAATCAATCGGGACAGAATGTTGAGAACTCATTGGCGAAATTACTAACTACCATTCGTTAGGAGATTCGCAAGTTAAAAATAATGGAACAAAACGAACAACTCACAAACAGTTTCTATTGTTAGAAATTAAATTGGAAAAAACGTTTGAATTTTATGGTACATTTAGATCGCATTCTCAAATTTGAGAAGATACATGCTTAGCACATCTGATAAATTCCTAAAGCTGCCTTTACACTTGTCATATATATCTAAAGAGATTCTCTGACGATAGTGTAATAGCAAATCAAATATCTCTAAATATTTATAAAATTTAGCCTTCTTTGATGAAATAGGATAGGTTATATTTGATAAGAGTTTCTTTTTAGAGATTTTTGACAACAGTCTTTTTAGGGATATATGAAAAGTTTTAAGGCAGCTTTAGTCAAATATATCGAAGGTGATTGGGCTGGTGATGTTTCAATCTTCAGAGAATTTGTTAATGCATATCAACTGATTTACATTAGACTTAATACAAATATCCATCATTGAACTCAAAGGACCATTTACTCGGATGGTGCTTGGGAAACCGATTGTTGGTCATAGACTTTAAATAATCCCGTTTTTCGTTTCTACTATCGAATATTCTAGGTATCAAACATACTAATGATCAGTTCTCTGAAGAGTCTATTAGACTTATGTTTTTATTTTTATTTTTTTTTTTTTTTTTTTATGCAAAAAATTATCATATATATTCATCAGTATTATTCATTTACTCATCATAGTTTTTTTTGTCTAATCGTCTTAAACTCTTTGCACTATTTAAAACTGTCGCAAAAAGCATTTGGGAAAATGCATTCTCTTCATCGTCGTCTATAAAATTGTGTCTTGCCTCCACTAGCACAATCAGCAAATAGTTTGAAATAGTTCAATTCAATTGTACATGTGTTTTTGTTTTATAAGTATGTGTGCGGGAGCCAAGTGCAACGAATGCACATAATAATTACAAGCCGCATACCACAAAGATGAACAATGCCAGTAACCAGGGTCCCACGGGATATTGTCCTTCTTTCGTTTTAGAGGATTTGGGTACGTTTCCACGCATTGTGACATATTTGCTGGCCTTTTCATTGGCAACTCGCATTCTCTGTGGTGGAGCCATTTTGATGTGTTGATGGATTTGTTGTTAAAGCACACGTTGCACCTTTCGGCCTAAAAAGTACGAATACGGATTCCTTGGTTTCTAATTTAGTGCATGTTCCTTAGTTTCTTTCTGAGACTTTTAATACTCAAGATCAACGGTGCTTCCATGATAACAGGGAGAAGGAATCGTTTCCGATTCTTGATCAGCATCAACAGCCGATTCGATATAGCCATGTCCGTCTGTCCGTCTGTCTGTCTGTCTGTCCGTCCGTCCGTATGAACGAAGAGATCTCAGAGATGGTAAGAGATAGAGGTTTGACATGTATGGGACATATATTTCTTATACTTGCAGGCAGATCAAGTTTATTTTCAATTTTTGCCACGCCCCCTCCCGCCCCCGTAATTTGGAAAAACGTCATATCTCCTACAGTTTTGGAGATAGCCCGTTCGTTCCTTCTAGAGATACCTTGTAAACAAGATTATTTATCGATTTGCTGAAGGAATGATCAAGATCGGATGAACGATACTCAAGTTATGGGCAAAAAACGGCCAGTCAACACCACCCAACCCCCCACCAACAACCACAGCAACATACCCTAACCGTTCAACACAGGCAATCTTAGTGCGAGAGAGAAAGAGAGAGAGAGAGAGAGAAACTTAGAGAGCGCACCGCGTTGTGCGCGGGGTTTTAACTGGCCGTTTGACTCCTGAGCAAATGCGAGTGTAAGGGTACAGAGTATGTTATAGTCGGGCTTGACCGACTTTCTTTCTTGTTTTATTAAGCAAGTGCAACTGTATGTAATCTTCGTGCCAAATGAAGTTGGTGACATATAGCTCTATGTAGAAGATAAAAAATCTGCTCTTTGTCTATTTCGGGCCAATTTCTCTTCTTCAAGATAGCTGTTATGTGTCAGGTAAGCTCACAATTAACTCTATTTGTAAGTTTATGTGTCATATAGCTTTTTGTAAAAGATGAGAAATCGGCACTTAGTCACTCAAATAACACTTTTTGTTGTATTGTTGCTATTTTTATTAAGCAAGATCAACTGAATGTAATCTTCGTGCCAAATGAAGTTAGTTTCACTTCAGTTGATCGCTGATGGCTTCAAAATATAAGAAGGGCGACTTCACATGGAGTGGCGTCAATATTAGTTCAACTGTTCAAAGTATAACGAGGCCCACAGCCTATTTACATAAACTCCACAAATGTGCTGTTCAGCATAACATTAACTGTTAAGCGTTACATTAATTCTTAGCTGCAAGCATGCAAAATGTTAAATGTGGCGAAATTGTTACTTCTGCTTCTTTTTCCTCTTAAGTTTTGTATGAAACTTATCGTTAGACCTGTTAACCCTTTGGTCCGGAGGGGGGGTCAATACTGAACCATTGTGTGAACAGAATAAACTTAAGTAGAGCTGGGATCTCTAGGAATTGGATGTCTCCGATAGATTGGTTAAGAGGGGTTGACCCAGAATCCTGAATCTCCTTCTACTCAGAGCACCGAAGGTGTTGTACCGTTTCCTCCTTTTCCTCATATCTGCAACTTCTACAGAAATCATAGTGTACTACGCCTAGGCGTGCTGCGTGTCTGCCAATAAGACAGTGACCTCTCAGAGACCAACTTCTACCAGAAGCGCTATGTGTTCCCTTCTGTAACACAAAAGTGTGTTGGTATGTTCTCGGTTGAATGCTGGCCATATAAGTGTTGCTACCGAACAGGAGGAAAGGTTTTTCCACCTATCTGTAGCTAGACGCAGTGGCCATAGGCATCCCTATCGTGCTCTTCTCTGAAAGGAGCTTGATGGTTGTGCCTAGTCTGACCAGTTTGTCCGCAGACTCAATTCCATCTATGTCCCGGTGTCGAGGCACCCATATTAGGTGTATACTGAAGTGTCTGCCAATCTCGTTAAGGGATAAGCCACATTCAGTTAGCGTTTTAGCGTTATTTGTATGTGAGTCAAGTGCTGCTTGATTATACTCGGACAGTAAATACGTTTTTGTCTTTGACCGTAAGTGTGCTAAGGTAGGTGGCAGCTTCCTGTATGGCTACCACCTCCTCTTGGTACACACTACAGTGATCAGGAAGACGGAACGATAAGTTTAGGTCTAGGTTGGAGGAGAAAACCCCCCCTCCTACTTATTCGTCGAACTTAGAGCCATCCGTTTAGATGTTGATGGCGTTAGCTCTGCTATGGGGAAGGTTGTCCCATTCGCTTCGGCTTGGAATGTAGACGTCGTATGATTTGTCGAGCGTCGCGACATTTAAGGTATACAGTAGTCTGTATTTGACGGTATACCTGTTTGGTGGCTAAGTATAGTGGAGTGTCTGGAAGTACCCTTGTTCCAGGTATCGGATTCTCTTAGACTGAGAGCTGTTGTGATAGCCATCTGTCCTGCTAGATTCTTTAAGAGTCTTATATCGGAAATGTTCGACCAACGCTTATAATGGAAGTCAGCGATAGGGCACGTTAAGGCTCTTTGCGCCCTCGCTACCCGGCCCGATAAACGGACCGCTTCGCATCTCGGCATATGAAGCAAGCAATGTGCGGGATAGAGGCTGAATGGTTTTGAAAGTTTGGTTTGTGGATTTGGAGGGAATTAGACGTAAAATTGGAAATCAAAATAATGCTCCAATTCTCCAAGTGTACAACAGAATTTTGTGTTTTCTACCCAAAACAATTGATATTTACCTTTCCAAATTGGCCAATTCGCCTATCTGTCTAAGAGCTTGTTTACTTTTCTTGACAAAAGCCACAATAATCATTTGTTAATAAGACTCTTATCTACTTTACTTTATTTGCACTAATTTCAGTTCTCGTTCCCCATCTGGGCTCTGCTACGAAACGAACCCGTGGCGACATGGCCACCATAGCTGCCCATAATGTGCTCCGCGGAATGGTTGGAGAGCCCATGCTCTCTCCAGCTTACTAGGCACCAGGAAACCCTGTGAGGCGTGAAAGGCCGTTGTGGCCTTGTAAATATCAAAGTGAATAACAATTGCAAAATAAACAAAAAAAAACTTAATTAAACTGATTTTGCATTTGTGGTTGGGGGGGGCTTGAGAACAAACCTAAAGCTTAAGAGAGCTAGCGAAAAAAAGCTTAGCCTCTTAAGAGAATGACAAATGCAAAAGCTTGAGAATTGTTTATTTTATTTTTGTTAAATTTTCCATTAGTTTAGCTTTGTGCTTCATGCCAGTAGCTGTCACCATGTCAACCATTCGCACCGCCTTTAAAGTTTTAGTCTCGCATCCAAATGTTCCGTTGCCCGCTCTGGAGCTGTTACGTTCTCGTGGCGCTGAGACTATCATCTGTCAGAGTGTGCCGCCTAGCAGGGAGGAGATTTTGCAAAAGGTACCCGGTGTGCATGCCATCTACTGGGCTCACTATCAGCCACTGAATGCGGGTATACTGGATGCAGCTGGTCCGCAATTGTGTTGCGTCAGTACCATGTCATCGGGCATAGACTTTGTAGATGTGCCCGAATTCAAGAGACGACATTTACCACTGGGACATACACCTGGAGTGGTTAAGAATTCGGTGGCAGATCTGGCTATTGGCCTGATGATAGCAGCCGGTCGTCATTTTCATGCCGGTCGCAATGATATTGAGAGGTGAGAGAGCTTAAAGCTTTGACTTTGTTTGAATTTGATGTTCAGTTCGCAGTGGCTAACCGAACAAATTGACTGGCGGATGGGTCAGGAGATACGTGACTCGGTCATAGGATTCTTTGGTTTTGGTGGCATCAGTCAAGCGATTGCCAAGCGTTTACAGTGCTGGGATGTGGCCAAAATGATTTATACCACCCGCACCCGAAAGGAGAACGATGTGGACTACCAGGCCGAACATGTTTGCTTCGAAAGATTGCTGAAGGAAAGTGATTTCCTGGTGGTGGCTGCTCCTCTAACGGAAGAGACGCGGGGTAAATTTAATGCTCAGGCTTTTGGACTAATGAAACCCACTGCGGTGTTTGTTAATGTGGCTAGAGGTGGTGAGTAGTTACCTTATACTATAATAAAAGTGGTAAACATAACGGTTTTTTCCTAACATTCCAGGTCTGGTTGTGCAAAGTGATCTACATGAGGCTTTGTCCACGGGTAAAATATCTGCTGCCGGTCTGGATGTTACCACCCCAGAACCACTGCCATTTGATGATCCTCTTTTAAAGCTACCCAATTGTGGTGAGTTATAGAGCTGTGATTCCATTTTAACATTCCCAAAATTTTTGCGAAAGTGAAAATTGAATCGCTGCTGATAAGAGTGATTTTTTTATGTTGCATCTCTTTTAATTTTATAATTTCCTTTTATAGTCGTTCTGCCGCATTTGGGTACCCAGACTATGAAGACTACAATTGAAATGAGCCTGTTGGCTGCCCACAATATACTCAATGCCATTGAGGGTAAACCCATGGTTAGACCCGCTTATTGAAACCATGGAAGAACAATTTAATGTAAAGACTTAGATACACATACCTTAAAGTTCTTCTGTAATTTCAGCTACTGATTCAAATACTAAGTCAAACCTTAAGATTAAGATGCATATGATATATTGTTTGGAACGCTGGTACATTTTAAGGATTTTCACTTAAAACTTCTAATAAGATGAACACAAAAATGTACAATATCATACTTCTATTGGTATCCATTTATAAATATATTCCATCTACGCTGCGGAAGACGTTAGCTAGTATCTATATTTTCAGTCTTTAACACTGTTGTACAACCACTAGAAAACGTTTGAAAGCCTGGCTCTCATAACTCATATGTTCACTCAGGAACACTCACATGAAAGACAGAAAAAGTGAAGCAAAACGAGTCGATATCCGTCTGTAAGCACAGATCTCACACTTGTCAGAATTGTGTGGTAGCATATAATATTGATCTGTAACAAGTTTGGGTGCAATAGTATAGTATTAATAGTATTAATAACAAAAAAGTTTTTCATACTAAGACTTTTTTTCAGACATATCTTTTGTATGGCAGCTATACTATACAGTTGGCCGATTTTTATAAAACTTGGTGTAATTATGTGAAAGCATAGAAAACTTATAAATACGAGGTTTGGGGACGTTTGCGTTGAAGATAAACAAGTTTTTCTCACTAAAACAACATTTTCGACCGATGGTTCCTATGGCAGTAAGTCTTCTGCGTTCGATATTTTTCTATTATTTTATTTATTTGTTTCTTTCTTTATTTAGAGGTAACTTTAACAATGTTCAGTTAAACAAGAATTTAAAGAGCAATACAATTAAAATCCAGCTAATATCAAAATCTGACCCAGTGGGACTAAATTATTGGCTAAAGCCAGCTATGGTCCAACTTACAGCATAAGTGGTCAGAGTGCGCACTAGCCGTGGAATAAATGTTTTAGTTGAGGAATGACGTTGAGGAGTTCTTTACGTTTAAGATAGAGCTATCTAAGAAAATAGACGATAGTACTCGTTGTAAGCAAGGCACAGGCAACGGAAGGGGTCTCGATGAGCATAGTTATTTAGGCGGGGCGGTAGGTAGATAGGTGTGTAGTGTCGAGTTGCTCTAAGTGGCACTGACAAATTAATAAGGGATAAAAGAGGAATGGATTCAATCTCACCAGCCAATAGCTTGTGGATGGAAACAACAGCATGACAGATTCTTCGGGATGAATCAGTAGCAGAAACTGATTCTGAACTGAGTCAATTTGATCCTGGTAAGTCAGGTAATGCGGAGACCAGAGGCATGAACAATATTCCAGATTTGGTCGCACCAGTGAGGTGTGAAGGAGTTCAGTGGTGTAGGAATTAAGTTCTCTTTTTCAGTTTCTTTTCAAATCTACTGTCTAGATATATTTTAATAAAAAGCAACCAAAATATGGTAGACAAACCAAGTGTATAATGTTCTATGAGCCAAAACCCGATCTTAATCCCCTTTTTCCCCTACATTTTGCTTAATGAAACTTAAGGTCGATGGGGCGGCCATCAAACATTATCCGATCGGCCCCAAATTTTTTATGGTTTGATTTGGGCCCAAGGAGAAACCATTTCTGCCCGGCGCTTTAAAATTTATTTTTAAGGGCCAGTCTAATAGACAACTTATAAATACGAGGTTTGGGTACGTTCGCGTTGAATACGAAAAACTAGTTTTTCGACCGATCATTCCTATGGCAGCTATATGCTAAAGTCATCCGAACTGGCCGGTTAAAACAAATATGTAGCGTCTTTGTACCAAAAGACTTCGAGCAAAGTTTTTGGTTAACCTAGCTTTCAAACTGACGGAGGAGATAGCAAAGAAACAGACGGACAGACGAACGGACAGACGGACATGGCTATATCAACTCAGCTCGTCATGCTGATCAAGAATATATATACTTAATATGGTTGGAGATGCTTCCTTTTATGCGTTACAAACATCTGGACAATTTTAATATACCCTCTACAAAAATAAGCTTGATACAAATTTGGAACCCTACACTAATTTTTATGGATTTCGGGTGCTATAAAGATAACACCAGGTGTGAAAATTTTAATAATATAAAAAATGTACCTAAACCTTGACCGATTTAATTGTAGTTTTCAAAAACTACTACTACGGACGTCTGTCCGTCCGTCTGTTTCTATGCTATCTCCTACGTCAGTTTGCACTTCGTGCAAAGTTTTTTGGTACAAAAACGCTGCACATTCGTCGAAACCGGCCGGATCGGATGACTATAGCATCAAGCTGCCATAGGAACGATCGGTCGATAAAGTAGTTTTAGTGAGAAAAACTTTTTTGTTTGCAATGCAAACGCCCCCAAACCTCGTATTTATAAGTTTTCTATACTTTCACATAATTCCACAAAGTATAATGAAAATTGGTCAACTATATAGTATAGCTGCCATACAAAATTTAGTTCTGAAAAAAGTCTTAGTAGGAAAAACTTGTTTGTTTTCAGTGCTATCGCTCCCAAACTTGTTACTGATCAGCATTATATGCTACCACACAATTCTGCCAAGTTTGATCCAAATCGAATGATTATAGCGTATAGCTGCCATAGGAACGATCGGTCGAAAAAGTAGTTCTAGTGAGAAAAACATTTTTGTTTGCAATGGTAGCGTCTTAATACTTTCCAATTATGAATATTATTAGTTTACACAATTTTGGGAAGTTTGGTAAAAATCGGATTATATAGTTGTCATATAACAAACTGGCAAGCAAATGGTCAAAGTAATGGCGCCATCTATAGCTGAGTTTGGGAAATAACTCAGCTAGAATGTTCGATGAAAATCATTTAAAACCTTAATTTTATAAATTAAACAACCTACAAGGGTATAAAAACTTCGGTCGAGCCGAATTTAGCTGTCCTCTATTTTTTTAGTTGTTTCCAAAATTCTACCAAGTTTCGAGCCAATCGGACATAATTTAGATATAGCTCCCATACAAAATCAATATTTATATCCTTGCAAAGGGTATTATAATTTTGCCCAGAAGTTTGCAACGCATAGAAATATTCATTTCCGACCCCATAAACTATATATATTCTTGATCAGGGCGACGAGCTGAGTCGATTGAGCTTTGTCCGTCCGTCTGTCTGTCTGTCCGTCTGTCTGTCTGTCCGTCTGTCTGTCTGTCCGTCTGTTTCTACGCAAACTAGTCTCTCAGTTTTAAAGCTATAGAGCTGAAATTTTGCACAGAGTCTACTTTTTACTGCACGCAGCTAATATGTCGGAACCGACCGGATCGGATGACTATATCTTATAGCTGCCATAGGAACCATCGGTCAAAAAATGGGTCTTATTCAGAAAAACTTTTTTGTTCTTAGTGTTAGCGTCCCCAAACACGGTCATTATTAATGTTATATACTTTCAAACACATTTGCAAACTTTGGTCAAAATCGGATGACCATATCTTATAGCTGCCATAGGACCGATCGGTCGGAAAATGGGTCTTACTGAGTAAAACTTTTTTTGTTTTCAATTTTAGCGTCCTCAAACTCGTCCCCTATTAATATTATATGCTTTCAAACAGATTTGCAAACTTTGGTCAAAATCGGATGACTATATCTTATAGCTGCCATAGGACCGATCGGTCGGAAAATAGGTCTTGGTGAAAAAAATTTTTTTGTTTTTAATTAAATCGGTCTTAAGGTTGGTGATTATTAATATTAAGCGCTTTCAAACTAATTTGAAAAATTTGGTCGAAATCAGATGACTATATCTTCAGGCTGAGTCTTTGAGAGAGAGTCTTTGTGAGAAAAACTTTTTTGTTTTCAATTTTATCGTTCTTAAACTTTGCGATTGTTAATTTGATATGTTTTCAAAAAGATTCGCGAAATTTGGTCGAAATTTCAAAAACAGCTTTTGCAAGGGTATAAAAACTTCGGCACAGACGAAGTTAGCTTGGCCTTCTCGTTTTTCATTCTTTTTATAGAAAATTTAGAACTTTTTTAAAATATATTTGAAAATTATTATTTTTCATTGTGTAAATTAGGTTTTAAATTATTTTTTTAGTTGTTTCCGTCTTTCTACCAAGTTAAAATCCAATCGGACATCATTTAGATATAGCTCTCATACAAAATTTAAATTTTTTCATACATTTTCAAGAAAAATATAAAAATGAATTTATGATTCTTTTATGACCGCATGAGTCGTTAGCGGTTCTTCCCTTGCGAAACTGATTCGAATACCTCTCGAACATCAGGCTGCATACGTTACAATGACGATGCGAGCCGTGTGCGAACGGCCTAAGGCGTACACAAACAACCCTTGACTGTTTTTACATAAGTCACTTTTTCTCGAGTTGGGTCTCGATCGGTGTCGGCTAATGATATTTTCCTTAAAGGGGACATATTATACTAGACTGTAAAATGAAGCAATACATTTTTTGAAGAATTTTGAAGATAACTTTTGCCAGCCTCGGAAAGTTTAAAAATAGGTGTAAAGTACGTATCTGCGGCAAAAGCAATTGTCCAAAAACTACAACTTCGATTGTGAAATTTTATCCAACAAAATTTTAACTTAAAAATGCTCACAATAGCCGAAGATATGATAAACCAAAATTTATGAATTTTTCGGATTGCGAAAAATTGACTAAGTTCGGGCAGCTGTAACATTTATATTCGTAAACATATCAAAGCAATATTTTGGCTACTTTAATTTGTGTATTTTAACTGTCGATTTATCTAAACAAAAATTAACTTTTCAACACAAATTAAATCAGGGTTTGTGTGTTCAATCTTAGTCTTCGAGGTCCCGATTTCAATTCCCAATAAAGCAAGTAAAAAAAAAATGTTTATGGTATCTTTAAATTAATTACAGTTTAGAAAAAAGTAGGTAGAGTTGTGGTGTTGGTCGGTCCTGTCCCCTTAACTTAATGAATACAATTAAAATTGTATAAAAATTATTTCATGCATGCATGCAATAATACAAAAGCTATTGTCATTAAAATCCAAAATTAAATGTTTAATTTTCATATTCTTCGTCTGGTTAGATACTTCGTTATTCAAGTTGAAAAATGAATGATGGTATGAAATTATTAGAACTTCTTAGTTAGTAACTGCCATCATCATTATCCTTTTCATCTTTTACCGCATAAGTTAAATACAGAGCCTCCCATTCCTCGCGTTGCAATGCCTTAAGATATCGACGACGCTCCTCCAGTACTTTTTGCATCATATCCATATCTGTTTGCTCTGATTGATATTTCTGTGCTATTTCCAAGGCTCTTTTCCAATTGTGCATACGCAGAGCTAAAGCCACTGCATGAGCATATTTTCGATTGTGCAGCAGAATTGTTTCCGCTTCCAGCATACGGCCCAGCATTAAAGAGTTCTCGGCCATCTGCTCGGCACTGGAGGGTGTCAATGTTTTCAAATGCTGCAGATAGCTCACTTTGTCAATTTGCAAGGCCGCCGAATAGGCCTCCTCGCTGAGTTGCAATTGATGCTTCCGGGTGGCCACGGCCGCCAAAGTGGCCCAGAGACTGGCATGTTGAGCCAAACGGCAGATTTTCAAAGCCTGTTGCCATTGACCCTCCAGCAAAGTGCGATGCAAAATCTCACAATGGATATTCACATTGACTGGCAGCAAAGCGCCAGCACAGCGAAACGTAATGACGGCATCCTCGAAGCTATCAATGGCCACATGCTTGCCAAATTCGCTGGAAATAAATGGTTTTTTTAAATTTACCTTCAAAATAGGTTATTTATACTTACGCTGTATCCAATGTAATGGTGGTCAGAGCTATGATGGTGGGATCAGCGGCTCCCTCGCCGGGACAATACCAAATGCTATAACAGGAATCATGTACACCCACCAGAATATTTGTTTCACTGGCCCATTTGATGGAAGTGAGTTGAGTGCCGATTTTGTATATTTCTTCCGAGCCATTTGAAGTCCGTTCTCCTCCACTAAGATTACGCGTCTCGCTGATAAACAACTCTCGATTTCCATCGATAAAGGCTATAAACTGATCATCGGGTGTGCCAGCACGACAGGCAGCTATTTCGGACAATTGTTGCTTGGCCTTAAGAGCATGAGGCTCGTATTGACGTGAAGCTCCGGGCACTAAATCAAAAAGATGTAAAAGGCACAAGTCCGAATTATCACGTATGGCCAAAACATCTAGCCCCAGGGACAGCGAACGCCAGGTAAGTAAAGGCAATTGTGCCTGTGAGCCAGGATAACGTGGATTCAAATGCAAGCGACCTGTATAAGTGTAGACCCATATGGAGGCGGCATCCAGTACCATGAAGTATCTGTAAATGTTAATTATTTTTGATAATTGGTCATGGCATACTTTTAGGAGGTGAAAGTACCACATTTTTGATTTGAAAATTCAAATGACAAGCTATTCACATTGAAACATGACAATATACTTGTATAAACATTTCAAATAAGGGATTTTAAGGGAAACGTTTTGCAGCCTTGATTATTACTCACTTTTTTCCCACTTCAATGACCCTTACATCATTCCGTCCATCAATAATGATGGGTGTATTGATGTACTTCTCATTGTAAATGTGTATCTGATGTGTGGTGGCCACCACCAAATGTCCATAGCCCAAAGCAAAGTTAATAACGCGTTGCGGAAAATCCAACACATCATGTGTACCATTGGCTAAATCTTTCAAAGCAATAGATTTGCGACTGGTACTCATTGCCTTCAAATTACGTGAGATGAGTTGCTGTTCCACAGCATAACTCACTATCAGTTGACCCGTTGAAGTGCCACAGGCCACTTGAGTGCCATCTGCTGACCAAGCTAGTATATAAAAGGAGCCCACACTGGGGGCTGTAAATCGTGCGCTATTGTAGGACCACTGTAGAAGAATTCAATCAAGTGTAAGTTCTGGGAAACCCTTTTTCTTTAGTAAAAACTTACGCCTGTACTGTGACATAGTTTGAGCATATTAAAGGTGCCAACCAGCAGGAAATCCTTTTCGGGATTGAAGGCCACACTGGTGATGGCATATTCCTCGGCGGCACTGGTATACAGATTAGCACCCTGAGCATCCCATATCTTAAAACGAAAATCTTCACCACCAGAGGCAATTATGTTCGATTGTGGAGACCAGCTCAGGGAGAGAACTAAGCCATCATGGGCACGCCACTAAGGAAAATCATTAATAGTATGAATGAAAAAAGAAAAAGAACTTACCCTTATCAACTTGCTATTTGCTGCCAACGGTTTAATGGAAATATGTCCTCCCTGACAGAACACAATCGAATTGGAATTGGGTGCCCAGCGGGCACAACGTATGGCCTCATCGCTTTGTACTACCGTTGAGCGTAGCATACCCGAACGTGACCAGATCTTAATGACACCATCCTCGCCAGCTGTCAACAAACCAGCACCATCGGGACTCCATCTGCCCGAACTAATGGCAGCCGAATGTGCCGAGATACTACGCTCAACTCGTGCACTCTTATTGAGTATAATGAAGCGTCCATCATTGCTGCATATGAGTAAAGTATCGCTGCCCTTGCCACCACCACTGCTGCGTCCACCCAGCAATAACCAATGCAGATCTGTGGGTATGAAATCATCTGGCAATTTGGCTACTTCCACAGAGTCACGACTGACATCGCTCCATTTGTAAATTTGATGATCATCGCTGGCGAGGCATAGAGTCAATAGCAAAATGACAACCCAAATCAAAGCATATTTACCTGACAAAGTAGATTTCTTCATTACTGCTCCAGTCCACACAACTCAAGGGGTAATAGCTCGATGTTGTGCTGCTGCTCTGTTCTCCACTTTCTGAAGATTTTAACGAACTCTTTTTACAAATGCGCGTGCGAAGTTTCATTTTTGGAAAACACAATAAATTTTCATTTGGCTGAATAAGAAAACAAAAGCGGTTTGTTTGGGCCTTGGCTGGTTGGCATGGTTACCATTTTCCATGTGCGTAACAGGGGTGGCAAATATTTTGAAGGGTGGTTGGCTTGGCTAAAAGGTAGG
The DNA here is from genome assembly GCA_037044535.1 of Lordiphosa magnipectinata. NCBI lineage: Eukaryota > Metazoa > Arthropoda > Insecta > Diptera > Drosophilidae > Lordiphosa > Lordiphosa magnipectinata. The sequence continues at coordinate 178,784 of JBAMBO010002640.1, read as the reverse complement.
ACTTACAGGTAAATGATAGACGAGCAGACGCAGTAACCGAACTTACCAAATATACTGATTGAATTAGTATTAGAATTTTACAATTATCAATCTCAAATTTTTTAGTACTTAACTTAGATGAAAGTACCCTAAAATTTTGTTTCTTGCCTTCAATAGTTTTCGAGATCAGCGGAAAAGACATGAAATTTAAAAAAAAAAACGAGAACGTATTTTAAAGTAGGCTCTACCCGACGTCGATATACCCTTTACGGAGCGGAAAAAATGTTTCATAGTCTTCCAATATGTTATTTAACCAGAGCATTAACATTAATATTGATATTATGTAAGCAGACAGCGCATTTTGTATCAAAGTTTTTTACAGGGATTATAGATATTGCTAATACAAATGAGAGTTAAACATCTTTTAAATTGTAATAATTATATAAAATAAAAGAATAGAGGAAAGATAACTTCGGGCCGACCGAAGTTTACATACCCTTGCAGCTTGTATAATTGATATAAATTAAGGTTTTAAACGATTTTCGTCGAAAATTCGTAGCTAAGCTGTTTCCCAAACTCAGCAATAGATGGCGTCACTACTTTTACCATTTGCTTGACAGTTTGTTATATAGCAGCTATTCGATATATTCATCAGATTTTGACCAAACTCCCCAAAATTTTGTGGAAACTGATAACATTCATAACTGTAAAGTATAAAGACGCTACCATTGAAAACAAAAAAGTTTTTCTCACTATAACTACATTTTCGACCGATCGTTCCAATAGCAGCTATATGCTATAATCATCCGATTTGGGTTAAACTTGGCAGAATTGTGTGGTAGCATATAATATTAATCAGTAAGAAGATTGGGACCGATTGCATTGAGAACAAAAAAGTTTTTCCTACTAAGACTTTTTTCAGACCTAACTTTTGTATGGCAGCTATACTATGTAGTTGTCCGATTTTCATTAAACTTGATGCAATTATGTGCAAGCATAGAAAACTCATTAGTACGAGGTTTGGGGGCGGTTGCATTGAAAACAATAAAGTTTTTCTCACTAAAACTAGTTTTTCGACCGATAGTTTCTATGGCAGCTATATGCTATAGTCGTCCGATGAGGCTGGTTCCGACAAACGTGCAGCGTATTTGCACCAAAAGACTTCGTGCAAAGTTTGGTTAAGATAGCTTTAAAACTGACTTAGGAGATAGCATAGAAACAGACGGACGGACGGACAGACGGACATGGCTATATCGACTCAGCTGGTCATGCTGGTTAAGAATATCAGGGGTGCCACAGAATTCACTAGCGATTTGCCAAATCGCGCGAAAATTTTCGCCATGCCACAGAACTTCGAGTGATTTCATTTTTTGAGCTTGTTCACAAACCTTTTCGAACTTGATTGCATAGGGTAGACACCTCACAAAAGCAAATTTGAGTAATCAGTTTAATGCGTTTTTTTAAAATTATTTTTAGTTGTAAGATATTCAGTTCAGCTAATATTTATCCGAAATAAAAAAAATTTTCTTCAACTGAATTCAATTTTGTTTATTTCAAACAAAACAAATTCAAATTTGCCGCCCGCAAAAATAAAAAAGTTACCTTGCAACAATAGCGGCTGTATGGTTACACGTGAAAGGCAAAACAAGATGTAAACAAAAGAATCGCAGCGAATTGCAACTTTTACAACTAAAAAGAGAATTTAATAAAATTGGCACGCCCTTGCTCCCATTGCCATTGCATCCAAGATTAAATATGATCGAGAGAACTTTTGGCGTAATAAAAAGCCGATTTCGACTGCATCAGGAGAGCCTTTTATATCGTCCTTCAAAAGTTACTTGCATTATAAATGTATGCTGCGCTCTTCATAATTTATGCCGTGAGTATAAAGACAACGATTTTCAATATCTTGATGTCATTAAAGATGCCGACGAAATAGTCTCTGAACCACATCCCGACCAACCTGAAGCTACTTCACAAATTCGTGATGATGTCTTCTTTACAGCGACGTTAAAGCCTATTTAGTGATAAAATAAAACATAAAATAGATGATATTTAAATAAAAGGGTTTATGGTTTTATTTAATTTAGTTTGATTTCAATGTTATTTAATGTTTTTTCTCAGTAGCTAAAGCTAGTTTTTCCAAAATAAAGTTCGATTTTTTCCGCTCTTCCAGCATCTCCACTGAGGTTTTTCTGCAGACGGACATGGCTAGAAGAATTTCCTAAGATTTTAAATATTATATATTGCGATACTGACCAATAAAATGTGTCCTATGAGATGGTCAATAAACAAGAGATAACGAGAAGGCTAAGCTAATTTTGTCTGTGCCGTTGTCAGAGCGAGTACTGAGCAACCAACAATTCGCTATGACAATAAGCATGGACCTGCCAACTCGTTTTTTCGAAAACAGCTGATAAATTATCGAAGGGGGTCTTGAAATTATAAAACTTGTTTGATAATTGTCAGAGGTACCTTTGAAAATCGAGCACACAAAAAACAGAACTACAATTATTTGGAGAGCTGCGAGGTGGACAAGCAATTGGAGCTGATAAAAGTGGGCGAGGGCAACCATTTTTATGGGATCTGGTCATTAAAAAGCATTTGGATACCGGCAGCTTGTTGTAAAGAAACCTTTTTGATATGCTTCTTCCGTTCATATGGCTGGTATGCCATTTGCACAATGTATGCACACCACCAGAAAACGGCCGTACAGCTCACGGACTAACAGCCCTAAGACTTTGCTGTCTCCACAGTCCTTTATAGTAGTGTCTCCTCCGGCTTACTCTGGTTACTTCCGTTGCTCCCGCCGCTCTGAAAATCTGTATTCAACTTATACGTTCGGCGAGTATGATCCGCTTCCAGTCTAAGGAGCTGGCTGTGGCTATGAATATTACCACTGGTTTAATGTGCTTATTCTAATCTGCTGATGCGTTTTGGGTTGGTATTATAGCTGTGTGTCTCAAAGGTCAAGTTCTGCTCCCGCAGGCCAAAATAAAGGACAATGCTTATACCTCCAGCACAAAACAAAATGCATACATGAAAGAGACCATGGTATTGCCCATGACCTCTGAATTTCCCCTAGCGATTTCCATTTTTAATTTTATACAATCTTTTGTAATATTTGATTTAACCCCTCCAAAACAACAGCTGACTTTTTGTTGTTACCTGGTCACACTACACTGTCAGAGCGGCTCTGACAAAATTGTCATCGTCTGAGTCCCTGGCTTAAGCCCAAACAAACAAAATACTCTGAAATAATATATAAAATCAAATATTAACGATAAATCCAATAATTTATAAAATAATTATTTTATTAAAAATCGGCTCAATTAATGATAACTTCCTCTGCTGACGATCTTGAACAGATTCAAAAAACATCTGTTAATCATTTTAATTGTTTGACTTTTTGCTTACTTTTGGGATCCATGTAATTAGCTGGCTTCATTTCCGTTGAGTTGTAAGCAAATTGCTTTAGATTAATTTGCTTCAACTGAGATTTTGGGCTGTGTGCCCAACCTACAATTAGGGTTAAGCAAGCGTAACTACGAGTATTTTCAAATGCAATTTCACATAATTATTTAACATGACATCTTCAGATGAGAATTGTTTGAGTACACAGAGGAAACGTGCCCACATGTGTCAGCTTAAAGAAATTCCGTTGAAATGCTCTTACTTCCTAATTGCTCTCATTCCCATTTAATCACTTCCAAGCTAATGAATCAACATAAGTATCCTACCCTAATCGAATTCTACCAGGCTACAATTATTTTCTAATTTATTTACAGGCTACAAATAAAATTCCTCAATTAATCGTACAAAAATCGGAACTGTTGACGACATTAAGCGCATTATGCGTATATTTTGGCTCCCTCAACTACCCTATTAGTTTTCTTTGAGCTTGCATATCTGTCTATTGAAATCATTCTGTGAGCGGGTGGAGGTTTGTCTTTGTCTTTTAGGGTTTCGCCTTGTCATACACCTTTCTCGAGTGAGTGAAAGCAAGAGGCGTAATTTATTGGATTTACTGACACATTTTTTGTTCAATGAACCTGCTAGTTAATTTTGTTGATGGAGTAGCCAACCCATTTGAGACTATTGAACTGTCTAGCCTGAGACTAACTACCAATCTGTTAGTTGAAGTTAACCTAAATTAGGTTGTCCATATTCAAAAATAAATATTTTACTTATGAAGTCAGTGCACTTTATGCGTGAGTAATTGAGATTAAGACCAGACATGATAATCACATAACATAAAATCCTTTACCTCTATGCTCTCCCACAGTTGGTTCATGCTGCTGCTGCTTAAGTGCCAACATGGCATTTCCTTATCAAAAATTTGCACTTGGTTGGACTTGGACGACAATGATGACGAGGACGTCTTTGGTTGATGGTTAAAATCGAAACCAACATTCAATTGCAAGTGACGACTGTCTGGGGGGAACTGACATCCATGACTGCCATTAACTGTCAAATGGTGCAAAAAATGGCAATAGTTGTGGCTTACAGTGGGACAACGTGCGAAATCTCAAATATAAGAGAATATATATTAGAATTTGTTTTAATAAGAAATGGTTCTTATAATATTTAGTTTGATTATGTCTATCTTGTTTTATATTAAGCTATGATCAAACAATTCCCTTTGGATTGATGAAGTATAAATAATATGGGATGTAACCTTATACCTTATAAGGTATATATATATATTCTTGTACATATACATATATTCCATTTGGCTGTTTAAACATTCTTAAAACTTAGCCAATGGGATTAATAAAACTGTACTGATATGCCTAGTGGGGACAAGGTGTCAAGTACTGTGACTCTTTCTTTGCATCGAAAGTGGCCTTATAGTCTGCATCAAAATTTTCGTAGTCGAAGTGTTTCTCATAAGTTTTTTCTAATGTGAATAGCAGGTTCCTTACCAAAATTACCAAAATTCTAGTCCTAATGGTCCATTTCCCAAAACAGATTCATATTCTGCACACGGAAATAGTATAGTACCACCACCACCCCTTCAATAAACTTAGAAAAGTTTATTTTTTGCCTTGTCTGTAATAAAATAAGTCAATTTTTGGGCTTAAAACCTCCAACAGAATTAATTCAGAACATTAAAGCTAGAGGTCTTGGACTTGTCGAAATAGTTCTGGTTTCATGTCTGTCTGTTTGAGTGTATTGATCTCAGAGACTATAAGAGAAATCCAGATCAAGTTAGTTTGCCTTTCCATGCAGATAACGCTTTAACCGGTTGAGTGCTGGAATCCTTAGAAACCGCGGTACCCGCTGGACTCATGCTTACTTTTGCCACAATGGAACTATGGGATTGAGTATTTTTTAAGCCCACCGAATTTCTGAAGATATAAGAAGATGTTTGAATCGTACTTCAGGCAGGTTCCATCTGCTGGTTTTCAGAGCTAACTAAACCACGGTTTCGCTACGGTTCAGTGGTTCACTCTTAATTAAATTTATAGTTTATGAAGGTCTGTTTCCTATTTTTGAATTTCCAAATATTATGATTTCTAAAGTAAATATGTAACTTTTCGTCCACTTTCGAATTAGAATTCATAGAACACATTTAAATACCTTTAAAATCTATACAGAACTGTCCTAAAATTCTTGTATTTTACTTCGAAAACAGTGCATAATTCGATTGGATTGTCTGTCACCAGGGAATTAACGGAAAGAAATTGTCGGATTGCTCCGTAAAAGTGAAAGAAAAAGAAAAAAAATCCTTCAGGAAAATACTCCCTCGGCTAAAGTGGGATTAACGGCCACTACTGTACACTGGGACAGGATGAAAAACTTACCGGCAGAAATCCAAAAATCGAGGTTGTAATCCAGGTGCATTAAGTGGCTTAAACAGTAGCCAATTAACCCCTGAGGTCGGAAATGGACAGTTCTGAAGATTCCATGAACGGTGTTCCGGAGTTTTCATCATTGTAAGCAGATGCTTGGTTTCTGGAGCTTGGTAACCTTTTTTTTTTTATTAATTTTGTGTAACTTGAGGTAAGAAATTTTGAATTCGATAAATTTAATTTACAAAAGATTGCAGGTAAAAGTGTAATTGAAGGAACAGACTAAAAACAAAAACACTTTTTCATCTTTCTTTGACCGGGAAAATTAAGGTCCGGCTATGGCCGGCCTAAGTTTATTATTTCTTGATACTTTACACCTTAACGGAAGTCACTAATCTTATTTCATAGCCATATACGGTCATATGCGGAACAAAATTTTTCTTTTTAGAGGTTCTCAAATATTTTTAGCTGTTTATTTTGTATGGGAGCTACATCTAAAAATTTACCGATCTTAAGTTATGCCAGTAATGAAAACGGTGCACTCCAAAACATATGAAACGATACCCAATTTAATTTTTTGTAGATTTTACCCTCTTTCCACCACCCTTAGGTCGGGCCCTTCCACCCGATCGGACAAAATGTTATCAGAAATGTAACCGGAGCACGTCAAAACCTATAAAACGATACCTTTCCACCGATCGGAAAAATATTGCCAGAAGTGAAAACTTCCTTCCCCACCCTCATAGCTTAGTACGCTTTCCGCCGATCGGAAATGCCAGAAATGGAATCAGAGCACCCGAAATCGAATGAAACGGTACCCCATTTGATTTTTATACAGATTTGCAAACTTTGGTCAAAATCGGATGACCCTATCTTATAGCTGCCATAGGACCGATCGGTCGGAAAATTGGTCTTACTGAGAAAACTTTTTTGGTTTCAATGTTAGCGTCCTCAAACTCGTCCCTTATTAAAATTATATGCTTTCAAACAGATTTGCAAACTTTGGTCAAAATCGGATGACTATATATTATAGCTGCCATAGGACCGATCGGTCGGAAAATGGGTCTTAGTGAAACATTTTTTTTGTTTTCAAGTAAATCGTTCTTAAGGTCGGTGATTATTAATATTAAACGTTTTCAAACTAATTTGATAAATTTGGTCGAAATCAGATGACTATATCTTCAGGCTGCCATAGGACTTATCGGTCGGAAAATGAGTCTTAGTGAGAAAAACTTTTTTGTTTTCAATTTTATCGTTCTTAAACTTGGCGATTGTTAATTTGATATGCTTTCAAAAAGATTCGCGAAATTTGGTCGAAATCAGATGTTCATCTGACGGAAAATGGATTTTTGTTACAAAAGTTTTTGATTTTTATCTAAGCGTTCTTAAACTCTGTCATTTCAAAAACAGCTTTTGCAAGGGTATAAAAACTTCGGCACCGACGATGTTAGCTTGGCCTTCTCGTTTTTTGTAAATTTTACCCCCTCCTCCGCTCATAAGTCAGCTCTCTCCATACCGATCGGAAATATGATGCCAGAAATGGAATCAGAGTACTCGAAAACACCAGAGTACTGATTTCGACACATCTACATATAACAGGGTTCCCCAAGAAGAGAGCACGAAAATGTGACTGTTTCTCTCTCTAACACACAGTAATGCATAACTTCGGCAAGCATTCGGTGTGAATTGGGAGTATGTTCGGCCCCCAGGGGCTATGGCTGGGAAACACTTGATCGAAAACCAAAGACAAAGACGTCATTAATTTCAGCCGGTCAGTTTTCGATTCTGTTCCAGTGTTGAATGTTGTGGCCTAAAGGAAATGGTGTACTTTTTGTAAAAACTTTTGGAGTAAAAATTAATAAGCAACTTTCAATGGAAGAAAGCAGACTTTTGACATACTTATTAAGTGGTCGACGGGTTTTAAAATGGTTGACAAGTAATCCTTAAAGGCTACATAAATCCGGTATCGCTAAGGATCAATTTGGTATATGAGTGGTCTCTCTCATTGAGGGTTCAACGGCGAAACTTAAATTAACCGAAAATTGAATAAAACTTATCTATACAAGCGATTAAAATTCCCAAATTTACAAGTACCTTTGTCTGAAAATAAGCACTTTACATCTTAAAACTCCTTAGTGAAGTGAACCGAACCGGTCTTAAAACGATTCTTTTTTGAATATTTTAGAAAATTTGAAAAAAATGGGAGAAAAAATATATAAAAATTTTTTTTTCTAATTTACATTTTCTATTTCAAATTCATCCTTTAAAACGTGGGAAAATAATTAAATCTCTCGCTGAAGTGTCTTTCATCCATTCTTTCCATCTTTTCAAAAGTTGAAAAAGGCTCCGACTTTACAAAGCTCTTACATCTAAAGAAAAATTTTATAATTATATACTATTAACGTATTTCAAGAGCTTGATCAATTCCTAATTAAAGTGTATCAATAGTTTTGCCAAATTCAACCACACGAGATTGGATTTTTGCAATGAGACACTGTGCGCCAGTTTGTTTTTTGGATTCGGCTTAATAGCTGGTCCGGCTTAAATCCCTGATTAAAACATTTCATTTCTGTTATTCAGTTCTCGCTGCACTGTGCACTCCGTTGAAACTGCAAGTACATTTGCAGTCAGGCACCATTTAAAGTGCAGCCATTTAGTCGAATAGTAAAACTTGAAAACTCGACCCAACCCAATCTCCATATACAAGTAACAGCTCCAACATTAAATGCCAGCGAGACGCTCCAAGTTCTCAAATGCGTGAGTTGTCCCCCTTCCCCCCTTCCCGCTGGTTCAGTGCTAAGCCAAATTGAAAGCCAACACTTTCAATGGTCATGTTCAATTCTCATTCAACGATCTCTCTCTGGCACTCTCACTGTCCCACTCTCTGAGTTGGTGGTGGCATTCGTGTCTGTCGCTGGATTGTTTAGTTACTTGCGCGGCATTTGCAGTTTTCAGCTTTAGTTCAGTTTGTCAACGCGTCGCATGCGTGTCCACGGGAAGTTCCAATTTTCCGAGTGCTGAAGTAAAAATATATATTTATATTTAAGAAATAAAAGTGTTAGTTAAAGTGCAAAATCTGTGCTGGCAATATTTGAGTGTTTGGTTAAATTCTTTAAGTGAAGAAGTACTACAAAAACGGGATAAAAATCCATTCAACATGTCGCCCTCTAGTTCAACAGGCTGCTTGCTGTTGGCTTTGGTTTGCCTGGTGCTGTGTTTTAATACAGGTGGGTGAAACTGGGAGATGATGCTGTGGATGCAGTACGTTTTTTTTTTTTTTATAAAAGTGCAGTTAATTAAGGGTTGAGTGGGGAAGTAAGTGTGCGTGCATGAGTTTGCATTTAACTGGCAACAAAAAGGGTAAACTCAAAAGTTCACTGAACCAACTTCAGAGGGGTAAGCCAAACGAACAGAAATGTGAAATTTAAAACTAGAATGTGATAAAAATTCAGGAGGGTTTTAATGTTGCTATTAAATTATATTTAAATTGTGCAAAAAGTATATTTTTTGAATTAAAAAATATTAAAAATGTAGAGTATGAAAGTTGATTATATATTTTTCCATTTCGTTTCACTTAATTTTTGAACAAAAAGTGTGAAAATTTTAAATTGCACTAAATTGCATTTGATATAAAAATCTTCAATCAGCTTTTATGTACCCCACAATTCGCTGAGCTCCACTTTACCCTTGGCAGCTGCTCAACAACCATTCAGAATCAATCAAATGTATAAGCACTTCGTAAGATGCAATTGTTGACCCAATTGATAATACGCCCAGAGATGACATTCGCATTGTCAGTTGCATTTATGTTATTTTGCACCTCATTATCATTGGATTCATAATCACTTTCAATAGCTGCACACCCGGCGTATACTTAACATATGCTTATTTCATGATTTATTAATATTTATGCACTTGTCCGCTTTTATTTTTCTGCCAATCTCATTCTACAGTTTATTTATACTTCATCCTCCCCAGCCATTTGGAGAAATACAACAACATTTTCATGACCTTAAATACTCAAAAAAAAAAAATTAATATAAATAGCTTTTGACTAGCTTTTTGTATAGAAGAAAAATCTGTCGAAATATATTTCTCAAAGATTATCTAAAAAGGGGATATTGTCGTTACATTGACAGCTTAAATAAGTTGAAGTGCGTACCAAATTAATGGTTATTTAATTGAATGCAATTTGTCAACAATTTAAAAATGGGTCAATAAATCGCTTACAATCGGCTTAAGTAATTGAAACAAAAGTAGTGGAGTATTGCTTAAAAGTGCAATAAACTAAAAGTTAAAAGAGAGACCTATGTGAGGATCGATGGTTTGATTCAAAATATGACTTTACAGCCATTTAGCTATCAGTTAAAAAGTCAGAATACTTAACATTTGCATTTAAGGACAGAATAAAACTAGACATAAGGCGACTGGATTAGTTGAGAAAACTCCAAGTGCCGAATTTATATCTTCTACAGAGATGCTAAGCGTCAAATAAACTCACAATTTAGAGCCGATTTCACATTTTCGACAAAGCACTATCTGTCGGCATGAGTGAGACTCGAAAATTGTATCAAAAGGTTAGAGTCACACAATGCAAGGACGAAAACGGGAATCTGGTCACAGATCCGCAAGCGGCTTTAGACAAATGGAGAAGCTATTTCGCCAACCTACTGGCTGGCGACGACGAACACAATGCCGCTTCTGGAGTAGTAGCAATGCCACCAAGCAACAATACGGAAATAGAACCAACGGACCATCACGCAGACTGTTTAGCCATAAAATAGCTAAAGAATAACAAAGCAGCTGCTGCTGTTGAGCTGCCCGCTGAATTGTTAACGACTGGCGGCGAGGAGTTGGTAAGGTGCATGCACAAACTCCTCTGAAGAATATGGTCCGAACAAAGCATGCCAGAAGATTGGAGTCTAAGTGTAAAAGGAGACCCTGCAGTTTGCGCCAACTACGGGGGATCAGTCTCCTTCCCATTGCATATAAAGTTCTGTCGTGCATTATTTGTAAACGTATAAAGCAACTTATTAGCTTATTAACACTGATTGCACTTTATCAGTGTGGCTTTAGGCCTGGTAAGTCCAGCACAGACCAGATATTCTTCACATTACAACAAATCCTGGAGAAGACCTATGAGAAAGATATCAAAACCTACCATCTTTTTGTTGATTATAACTCAGTCTTCGACACACCGATAAGGTCAAGGTTCTTTGAAGCCCTGTCTACCTTTGGTATACCAGCAAAATACGTTCGACTTAGCATGATTCGTTTTAGGCAGGGTAATACCTTATCGTGTGACTACTTTAATCTGCTGATGGTATATATACCAAATGCCAACAGATCGGGCACAATTCGGCTTAAAGATGTAATGCTACTTGCATACGCTGATGATATTGATGGGGCGGTAAGCAGGGCGTTTTCAGAGATTGAGAATCAGTCTTAACTGATGGGTTTAGCGATAAGCGAGGATAAGACGAAGTATCTAGTATCAAAGATATATAGAAATTATAGATGACGCATGTGAAACAAAAAACTGTTTTCTTGGGAGCTGACACTGGATCCCAATTTTTTCTTCTAGCTGCCTTTACGAGAAATATATATGTATTGAAATTTAGCTATACGTTTTAATAAATGAGTGTTGGCTGAGAGCAAAGATTTATAGAAATTATAGATGACGCATGTGAAAGAAAAAACGATTTTTATTGGGAGCTGACATAGGATCCCAAAAAAAAAAAAAGTTTGTATGAGATGCGGTATCTATATATGTAGTGTCTTTGCTAGTATTCAAACTCGCAGCTGAATCAGCCTTGATTTGGCAGGAAGACTGAATGGCCTTGTTCACCAGCATACATCAAACATCAAAAATCGTACATCAAACATCATTCATCAAAAAAAGTTGAATGGCTTATGCTGAACGGCTTTAATTGAATTTTTAGGAAAAAATAGTATGCGCGAAAGTTATCGCTTAAATTTCATCCATCACAATCACAAAAACTGGCAATCATGATTTCACATCACATTCGGTCACCACAACAATCGAACTAGATCCATCGATTTGTGCTGGTAAGCACGGCCAATGGCTGCCTTAACATGCATATCGGTCATGAATTTAAAACCTACAGAGCCTACTACTTCTTCATGACATTCGATTTTTAAAGGAATGGATTTCAGTTTAATGCGTAGTACTGAAAACAGAACTGAAATCAGTTATGAATTAAAGTAATTCCTACATCTCAGGTCTAAATTCAGCACTGATAAATTCCGTGCAGAGGACTATCAAAACTATCAAACTAACTAACTATCAAAATATATCGGCCGCATTCAAATAATGTTACGATGCTAAGTCGGAGCATTATCATTTCAAAATCAAATTCAAATCGGCATATAACGACTTGGAGAAGAAAATAAAGCATAGGTCAATTTGTTAAAAGTCAAAACCAAAACGTATATTTGTGTATATTTATAGAAGGTGAGGCAAACTCTTTATTTTAAAGTTCAGGCACTTTTGTAAGCTATTATAGAGAACGTATGAATGATAACTATAATGAATGAGGTTCAATCGGGTATTGATTAAAGTTTGTAAAAGCTTCGAAAGCTGAAAAAAATATCAAATTTTTACCATAAATTGTCTTAAAGCTCTAAGAATGCATGCACCAATCTTCGAATCAAATCCTTATGCTCGTTGTTGGTCCGAGAACCAACGGGTTCGGACCATCGGACCAAACCTTCTGCAGAATTTCAAAAGTTTGCAGTTTTGGCTATAACATAGTTTTTTGAAGCAAACCAATGCGGCTTAACGGTTCGGTTTAATGGTCTACTGCCAATTTTCGAACATTAAACTGTCTAATTAGACATTTTTTATCTTGTAGCTTGTATTTTTGAACTGTTAACCACCGACTCTTCGGGGTTTTTCGGTCTTTGTTTACACATTATATACACAATTATTTTTTACATGATCAATACTGTCTCTGTCCAGTTATATACAAACGTTCGTCTCGGTCAGCATCCAACTCCTACTCCTACCTCCAGTGTGACCATCTTCCTCAACCATTAGCACTAGTTCGGTATTGTTATAAGAGTGCTTCAGACTAGTTCATCCAGAGGCCCAAAGCCAGTTCGTTACAGTAATATGTTTACAAAACTAACATTGTAAGACCATTTGAGGACCCACACACGTACAGAGGCCACAGATAGCGTAGCGCTTGTTCGGTGTGCCTGCTTTTACTGCTAAGCCGCATTGGAGTTCCCAAGCGATTATGGCATTGCAAGCATGAGGAGGAAGCTGTTGGCTGATTGTGGACCAGGCAAAGACCGCTGATGATTTGGCACAGATGCCAATAAAACAGCTTTTCGGTCAACTAGCCCCCTTTGTGGTGTGGAACACATCCTGTTTTAAAGCTATGTGCAAACATAATGAGACCTTCTTCTCTTCTTCTTCTTTATTGGCCCGATGTTGCATCACAACCGCTTGACGGTCTTGGCCTCTGCAATGAATGCCCTCCACTCGCTTCTGCATTGTGCGAGCTGGCACCAGTTGTTCACACCAAGGTTGGAACCCTTCGCTTTGTACGTTTTTTTTACTGGAGCTTCTTCATCCATCCGGGTTACGTGTCCTAACCAGCGCAGCCGCTGTTGCTTTATGCGCTTGACTAGACTGATGTCCTTATAGAGCTCCTACAGTTCGTGATTCATTCCAATACGGTATCCATCGACAACTTTTAAAGGTCCATAGATCCTCCGAAGGATTTTTCGCTCGAACACACCAATCGCCTCCTCATCCGCTGGTGTCAGTGTCCATGCTTCTGCGCCGTATTGCAGGACTGGGATGATGAGCGACTTGTATAGCGCTATTTTTGTTCTTCGAGAAAAGGCTCTGCTCTTGAACTCCTTACTGAGCCCGTAGTAGCATCGGTTTCCAAGAGTAATTCTTCTTCGGATCTCCAGGCTGATGTTGTTGTCGCCGGTAATCATCGTCCCGAGGTAGACAAAATCCTATACAACCTCAAAGTTATATTCCCCTATAGTAACAAATTGTCCAAGACGCGTAGACTTCTTGTCCGTGGCTACTAGGTGCTTAATGAGACCTAGAGCCGGCAAAAACTTGAAGTCATGATTATCATAAAGGTCGTTAAAACCTACACACACAGAAAATAAAGTTGTAAAGCTGTATTTCCACTAGTCTGAGTTCTCAAATGATATTTCTGAAAATTTTTAGAGCTTCACATATAAAGAACTCATATGAGATATCAGACAAGTGAACATAGAGCTTTAAAAACATTTATATAACTTTGAAATATAACATTTGATGACCAAAATTATAGATATTGCAGTAGATATCGTTGGCAGCTTGAGAACGTGCATTGACAGAAGCAAAATGTCGTTAGTTCTAGCCAAGTATCGAGAAGAATATACATCCCTTTTTAAATTTTAATTAAGGTGAAGAATTTGTTCAAAATTCAAAAATTCACAAAATTCAATCTGTAATTTTTAAAGAATAGAAGCCTTAATAAAGAAAAAAGAAAACAATTGAAGAAGATGGACACAATCAGAAGTTGTGGGGGAACACTGGCACCCGACAGAAATACAGATTGCTGTGCCTTAAGCCCTGTACTCAGAACGACAGAAAATGCCTTTCGTCCCAGTGTATCATATAATTAGAACCTAAATTAGAGCATTGCTTTGATGCTCATGTGCTGTTTCTGTTTCTGTGAAATACTGTGACGAAAGGAATTTTCTGTCGTTCTGAGTACGTGGCTTTAGTTGGTAATAAGACAAAGACTTCAGCTCTAGAACTATGCAAGGCTATTCACTTAGTTGAGTTTTCAAAACTTGTCAATGAAACGAACCGAACCAGATCAGCATTTTTTAACTGATGCTCTTTACGAGCACGAAATAACGGTTCGATACGGTTTGGTTCGGCTTGCATTCCTGTTAATTCTTATTAATACCTTTTTATCGACTGGAACAATATTTAATTTAAAGTTATGTTAATTTTATGGTTATTTTATTTCCTTTCAAGCTCACATGTCTTAATACACAACCATTTTCCAGTAATTTTCTTGACTTAAGCCTATGCTAAGGTTTATTGCCCTCGGCATGTAAATGTGAGCATATCTTTCGTATTGTACATACGTACGCGAATACAATATGCTAAAGTCACCAACAATACGACTTGACTTTCCCACACACACACACACATTTGCCAAAGTTCACATGCAATTTTTCCATTAAGCAGCCAACTTCAAAGAACTGCCAAGGCAAACTTTCGGGGGAGCTGGCATATACCGTCTAATACATAATTCCACATACCCAACAACTTAAAATATAGTGTTGATTATCAACTCTCAAAGCCATAAAAAGTACGAGCTTATGAGTGGTTACTTGGTGGTCCTAAAATATGGCAAAAGGGGAAGAATTAGGTGCATTGACTGTTGCATGCAATCACAAAGTTCATTCAACTGCACTAAACTGTCGCTGTCGAACGTTTTTCACATTTGATTTGTTTTGTATTTAAGTAAATGGCCCGAATGCTTTGATAATACGTTGTAGATTAGTAGAAAGTATGGCATACTTGAACCCACCCCAAAAAAAGGCCCCACCTAGCAGGCTTAAAAAGCACACCCATAAATACTTTTGCATTCCTTAAAGCTAACCTTTTCCGAGCACAATTTTCTAGTACAGAAATTATTTTTAATGACTTACACGTACAACTCACCGATGTCATTTGTGGGTGTGCATATTAATGAATGTTATGAAAAAAAAAACCAAACAAAATTTTTGCTCTGAATCAGCTTGGCATCTGACTATAGTCAGTTTTGTCAAACACTTAGTCAATTATAAAAGTGTGCTTAGATTTGAGCTGTTTAAGTCCGCTCATACATAATAAAACTTCATAAAGCAAAGTAGTGTAAAAACAGTAGTTCATCGTAAACGACACGCCCTTGCAACATAGACACAAATAAACTTTTAGTTGATGACTTGGCACATGATGAACAATGTGTATGTACTTCCTGGGTGAGGCCAAGGACTGTTTTAGGCCTACTTGTATATCTATCTTGTTATAGCCTGTCAAGAAAGTTTGTTATTTGTAGACAGACAAAGTAACTAGTTTTTATACGAAATTTCATTTGGGGTTTTATTTTGGTTCGCTTCTTTAGATCAGGGGTGCTCACACAATGCTTACACAGATGGGTGTTATGTGGTGTCTCGGTGCTTTACAAAATCAATTCGGCTGCCAGGGCATAGGTTTTTAAGTCGTTAGTCTAGAGCTGTGAGTAGCTTTTTGTCTTGTTCTGTCTGTTTTATTAAGGTTGGTGATACTTCGTTTAAGTTAATTTTTAAAGTGGCGCAATTTGAAACAAATTTTGAGTGGATAATGCAATTTCGACTTATAGTAAGAACTCGAAAAAAACACAAATTTAACTAGCCAACTATAGAAAAATTGTTATATATGACTCATTCACATGAGTCTTCTTTTGGCGATTATATATTTCATTTCAATCTATATTTGGTTGAGGTTTTAAAATATTTGGTTTGGTATCGGAATTGCGAAAAGCAAGAAAATAAGATTATTACAGTACGTTGCACGTATAGAAAACATATATGTGTTGTAATCAGGGAAGCAAACTGATAGGAAATTAAGACTGGTTCGGTTCAGTGACATTGTTATTCGACTTACATAGTAGTTCACTTTCAATATTCGAGCATTATACAATTAATTTAGAATTTTTTTTACTTTTAGTTGTTATTCGAAAAGTTGATGTAAAAAATCATTTTTATGACACAGAAAAAAAGATCAAATATCAGTCCTATCCTTAATAATATTTATACATTTTTTCATATCAAAAGGATACTATTTCCACCTATACATATGGACACGATCATATCATTTTGATATTTTTTTTCAGATGAAGGCAATATCGATACTCTAAATACCCGTATGATACTAAATATAGTGATAGCGTTTTCCCTGTATATTAATATTCTGTACAAAATTATATAATATAAAGTCATATATTCCGACGCGGTTTCAGGATTACGTTGGGAAGCGGAAATGCAACAGATATAGTAAGCATCTGATGAACGGCGAGTATTCAAAGAAGGTGCCTGCCAAATAATAAACCGAGAAGAACACGTACACAAATCTTTACAAATGCTTAACGAGCAATGAAAATATATTCCTCGCTTACTTTATTTTATATGGACAAACTCTTCAAACAGAAGAATTTTCATTATTCCGGAAGTTTAATTTAAAACTTTTTTAGGATAGACTGCGTGAATAATTAGAAAAAAGATGACAATTTGCAGGAGATAGACAAAATCAGGTGATGTTGAAACACTCGCACCCGACTGTAAGCCGACAGATTGCAGTTCTGGTAAATGTTTAGAATAGGTACATACACCACAAAAATTTCATCGATGGAACGCGAATTATGAAGAATTTACGTGCACAAATTAATTTCTGATTAAACGCATTTTGAAGTTTGCATTTTTGCCCACACAAAATATGTGTACACTCAACAAAAAAAATCAATCCATAAGGGATCAAATCATTCCCAATCGGTATTGAAAACAACGTAATCCCGAATATTCTTGACCCGTTCCGAAAAAGGATTGAGTTAATCCGTTTTTTTTGTTTGATCCTAAAGAGGATTACATTTATTCCGGGGTAATCTTAAAAAAGATTGAATTAAGCAAATAATTCGAGAACAGTTTAATCTCAATCCAATATCATTTTAAGCAATTTCGAGATTGTTTTTGAGGTCGATATGTAATATTGTTTTGATCCCAGGAAAGATACCTCTCTTCTTATTTTCCTCCGCCATATTCCATAGGATATCCTTATACACTTCAAGACCCACACCAGTTTTGGATTATTTAAAACTTCTGAAAAACAAAGAAATATAAAAATTTTTTCTGCTCAACTGGGATTCGAACCCACGACCATGAGCACTGAACACGAATGGAATGGCATCTCATCGCTCACGACCATCGCCATCGTTTGTTGCCGCATGTCAAAAATGCTACTTAAACTTTGTCGCTCTCGCTCTCTTAATATGTGATCTCAAAGGGGATTGAAGTAAGCACATTTAGAATGATACAAGTTCGAAAGGCTTGGGCCATTCCCTGTAATCTTATATTGTGTTGAATATCCTGCAAATCGAGATTGAATTTTCAAGCACATTCCGGACTTACTCCAAGATCAAAAATATTGAAACTATCCTGACGTTTTTGAAAACGCCTCGCATGGAAGCTGTTATGAGGAACATATTGCTGACAAGCGACAAAATCACGATTATGATAATTACTTAAAGAGGAGCTCGCCCCCATTCCCGACATGATAAAGCACTTTCCACCTACTGCGCAGAGAATTAATTTTAAATTAGAAATTCTTAGCAGCAGCTGCATCGATAATAGCAATGCCCATGTATCAAAACGCTCAATATTTGATAACCAAGACGTGCTGGATAATTAAGCAAGATAGAAACTAAGTAGAGCTCGCAAAAGCTGTCGCGAAACACCCAAAATATCCCTTCTTCGGGAGAAGGACCATGCATAACTGCCTTTCAATCACGACCATAAGATTCTTAAGACATGAAGCAATGAGTATTAGAGATAAAATTTGCGCTGTCTTCAATTTTAAGTTGTCTCAGTGGTCAATTTATAGTGCCAGTAGGAAATCACAGTGGTTAGAGAGAGACGGACATATTCCCAAATGTACCCAGAGAGCGTAAGTGAGGGCGAATAGCTGACTAATAACTGATAGAAGTGATGTGGACTGCGCAATCTTTCAGTCTAGATCAGCGTTGGTCAACCAGAGCGAGGCCAAAAAGTGAGAGTGTATTAGTGTGTGAAAAAACGCGCCATGAATTTGCTTTGACCTGACAGTACCAAAGGCTAGCCAGCGACTGAAAGGCTTTTTGCTCTCTTCTCCTCAGCTTCGGCATGCGCTCGGCTCGTATACGTGTAAATCAGGGTTCCCCAAGCAGAGAGCGTGAAAATGTTACTTTGTCTCTCTAACACACAGCAATGCATGACTTCGGCAAGCATTCGGTGTGAATTGGCGAGTGTGTTCTGCCCCCAGGGGCCATGGCTGGGAAAACTCTGGTCTAGATATCCTAGTCTATGCTTAAACCTGATGTGGTTGAGCAAATGCTAAATAAATTTTATGCCAATTTATTTTTTCTCAATATATTTTTGTATAATTTTTCATAAAACACATTTTTGATAGCTGACAGATGCAAGCTGCAAATTTTCATTTCACATCATCATCCAATTCCATGCGTTCCTCCAAAATGTGCTCAGTGTGCAGAGACTATTACAGTTTTTCCTCACATTTGTAAATGAAATGAACCAACCCGATTTCCGGTTTTCGGTTAGGTGCAGCATTTTCAAACAAAAAATGGTTCGGTTCGCTGATCGATTCAGAACAGGTGTGCCTCCCTTATGGTAAAGTATTTGGATGAGGGAAAATGTCATTAAATTAATGTGACCTCTTTAAATGTAAATTTTGAAACTTTTAGCAGGATCCAGGTCAATAAGTTATGTTTATGTTCATAACTTTTCTAAAACAAGACACACATACACACACCATAAAGGAAGCTCTTTGACTATATAGCTATTTCATGAATCACCACAATTCAATCATCAGCAGAGACTCCGAAGCGGTTATAGTAATGCTGGCATGAGG
Source organism: Lordiphosa magnipectinata (assembly GCA_037044535.1). Classification (NCBI taxonomy): domain Eukaryota; kingdom Metazoa; phylum Arthropoda; class Insecta; order Diptera; family Drosophilidae; genus Lordiphosa; species Lordiphosa magnipectinata. The sequence continues at coordinate 159,314 of JBAMBO010002640.1, read as the reverse complement.
TAGCTTCTGCTAACCCGCTGAAGATAGGCAAAGACTGCTTTTGATTGGACAGAAATCTTTTTGCTGAGGATAAAAAAGTGGCGGACACGTTGGGAAAAATGTAACAACACTAAAGAGGACTATGCACCATAATAATAAAAATTCAAGGAAACTTTTGACTAACTCCATCGTCCTCTCAAAGGGTGATTCGTGAAATGGTACCTTAAAACAAATGTTTTGATATCCCATTGGAAATTTTTGTTTTAAAAACGAAAGAACCATTTGCTACAAACCTCTTTCAAATACAATTACGACCATTCCTGTTATCGAAACTCTAAAATTCTGTTATGTCCGATTCGACTGTGCAAAACGTTTCAACCGAATTCTCTAATGATATACAGTAAACAGGATTTACGAATTTCATTTATCATCCTACACCATATCACTTCAAGCATTTGCAAGGGTGTAAAAACACACTGGCCCTCGGGTATAAATTAAATATCTGAAAAGTTTTGCAAGTTTAATTGAAAAAAATATTTTTATTCCGGTCTCAACTCGTTAAAAGTTAAATTCCATTTCCCAAAAATGTGCATAACAAACATTTACGCACTTATTGGCCAAAACGCGTCTCATGCGTTTTTATTTATTTTTTTTATGTATGTCTCTGACCATTTTTGGAACGCAGTCTCGACTGCCACAATATCAATATTCATTTGCCATACAATTACAGTCATTACCATTAGTAAGCTGCCACTGCCACTGCCATAGCCGCAACTAAAACCAAAGTATAAACAATTTTGCAAACGATCTGACAATTCAACTGTCAATTAATTTCAATATATTGTAAATTGTAAATGATTATAATTTCTAAGCAGCCGTTTCAGTTTTCTGAACGCAAATTGTAATGTTTATGTTTGTTGTTTATGGCCAAATGCGGTCGAAGTTGGCCAAACACGTTTCGTGGCGAGTGCGTTGGCACACTTCAGAGGTAGCCTAGTGTACCTGTACCCACTCCCTCCCTCCTTTTGGCGGCTTATCAGGGGTTTCATTTAAACGCACCTCAAAGTGTTGGTTAAGTGCATTTAACCTGAACGTTAAAGTTTGACGTTTAAATTGGAGAGAATAAAAAAATTAAATAAATTTAAAAAAAAACAATTGCATTGGCCATCAATTAACTTATTTACACGCGCTCTTTTGCGGCTAATCGTGTGCATAAATAAAATCAAAGTCGAAAATTTTGACACTTTTATATGGCAGTTTTTCCATAGCCTGTCGCATAAATAATTTACCCGCAAAGGCAGAGCCATTTTTCAAATACACAAAATTGACGGCACGCAGCAGGAAACTCATTAGTGGAACATTTCATGGATCATGGGAAAGTGATAATTACTTACTTGGTTTTATGGTTCAAGACGAACCAAATGACATAACATTGCTCTCACAAATATGGCTCCTAATGTTCAGTGTGTCTGTTTACTCAGATGGAGCTAGAACTCTGCCAGTGTGGAAATTGCTAACCCATTTTCCCTAGTGAAATCACTGGTAATCGAAAAGCACATGAAAGTTTTTTTCTGTCTTTGCTTTTTGATTCACTTTTGATTTATGCGGAAACAGTTTTTAGGGCTTTTTGGGGCTACCAACACAAGTAACCATTTCTAATTGCCTCTTTTTAGCCTCTGCCGTTTTGCGCTGCTGGCGCTGCTCCACAGATGTCTCGAATGGTGAATTCTGCAATGATCCCTTCCAGCCGGATAGCATCTCGGAGCAACAACGCTACTGGAGCTATGTGAATTGTACATACTCGGTGGGCGTCAAGTCAGTGAATGCCCGTCCCGTGTGCAAGAAACTTGTGCAGGAAGGTAAGTCAATCCATCAGCTCTTTGGTGTCATTGTGTTTTTTTCCATATTGTGACCGCGTGTGTGCGGGCTAGATCAGAGACCCAGAGTCACACCCGGGCTGCAGCGTGTTGTTGGCTGCCAGCTAGCGTCAAACAAGATTGAAATTTATGGTCCCAAACAAAAAGTCTAAGGCAAGTGCAAGCGAGACAATTGCCCATGGAACATTTCCAATTTGCAGCTGCACTGGCGGTCGGCTCCTGGGCGTTGATAGGGGACGGGCATGTGTACAAGTGGCGACACTTGGCCCACAAGTTGCATGTGCCGCTAATTTACGGCAAATTTATGTGTACCCCGAAAGAAAGACAGAGAGAGGGAGACACACTGGGCGTATGAGTGATCTTAGGCTTAGCAAATTGTGCGCCTTGTTTGGTTTGCATTTGCATACGACAAGCAACAATTGAAAAATCAAATTTGAAATTTGCCAACCAATGCGTATCGTTGCATTCTGATCTGAATTACGAGTATTTTTTTGCGTCGCACAGCGTTGTTTTTGTAATTGTTGTTTGGGTTATCATTGTCATTCAACATACATTTTCAACTATTGTCACAGGCGAACGGCAGACGACGCGAGTTTCGGTTTATTGTTTTTTTAAGGTTTTTTTTTTTTTTGTTTGTTTTTGGCTTTGTTTTGATGATGTAATGTGGGTCAACTGGTTGGACCATAACATTTCAGACTTAAAAAAAAAACAAACAGGTATTTAATTAGCTAGTAAATTAAACAAAAATTGTCTTTATTCACATTTTAATTAGTTAAGGTTTGCAGCAAGCAATTAAAAAGTAAAAAAATATATTCAAAATTCATATGTGGAGACTGAATTAGACTACCAAGACAAAAGCTAAATGAACGTAGATCAATTAAACTATTTGCAATTAAACGGATGGACCTGTTTTCCCTCTGTATTGATGATATTACACATATTCTACCTGGATGCATTATTATGGGCAACAAATGTATCAAAAATCTGTTGTATGGCGACGATATGTGCATTCTTTCCAACTCACTTCACGCCTTACAGGAAATTATTGATGTTCTGTTTAACTATTGTCAGTTGTGGAATTTGCAAATAAATATAGCAAAATCGAAAGTGGTACGGAAATCCAGAGGCAGAAAAGTGATCTTTAAATGGAATCAAGCTTGAAAGGGTTACGTCCAATAAATTCTTGGGTGTTACATTTACACCGAAATGAGCCTCATACATGTATGTTAATGGAAAATTAAGTGAGTTTGAAACGGCGGAAAACTCGACCTGGGAAAGCTTGCTAAGTAAAAATCGAGCTGCAAATATAAAGTTATCCAAGCATGAGTAACTGCAATCATGTGCTATGCTGCGGAAATATGGGAAATCTCTCAATTTGAACGCCTGTTAACATTCTTTGTTAAATAGCTACATAGAAACCGGGCTTCCAACACTATTCACGTACACTCTGAGGCGTATCATATATCTCAAAAATTATGCAAATGCCGGATTTTAAACTACCCAAAAATATTGCCCCACACCGCCTCAATGAAAGGTGTAAGTTTTTTAAGAACTGAATCTCCATCGCCAATGCAAGTGGCGAAGAACTAAATTCAGAAAATAGTGGTTTCATGGAGTGAATCTTTTCATCAAATATTAAGAAAAACAGCAGTTTATTTCAAAAGCATCTCAACCTGCTAGAAGGTTAATCTATAAGCTCGACGAAAAAGTAGAAGGGGGCGTTGTCTCTCCCAACCTAGATTTGCACTTATAGCTCCGATTTCCTGATCAATGTAGTATGTACCAAGCAGAGATGGTAGCCATCCAGGTAGCTGCCACCTGCCTTAGCCCACTCACGGTCAAAGAAGGAAACATATTTATATACTCAGATAGTCAAGCCGTGACTCACATACCAACAATGCTAAGCCACTTACTGAATGTCGCTTATCTCTGAATGAGATCGCTCGACATTTGAGTATACACCTTATATGGATGCTTGGGCATCGCAACATAAAAGAAGGAAATGAGTCTACGAACAAACTGGCCAGAATAAGTACCACCATAGAGCTCCTTTCAGAGAAGAACACGATGGGGATGCCAATGGCGACATGTAAGCTTCGTCTCGCTACGAATCGGTGGAAAAACATTTCCTTCTGTGCTGTAGTGAGACTCACGTGGCAAACATTCAACAACAAAAAAACGTACGTAAAACACACTTTTACGTCACAGACATTTTCGAAAAATGTTCGAAAAAGAAATGAAATTGACTTATTTTAAAGAAGATACGATTCCTGCACTTCCAGCGTACATCAATCTCAGAGGAAAACCTTGTTGGTATTCTGAAACGGGAAAATTGGATGACTTTAGCGTCATACATCCAGAAGGACTGGAGTGCTTTATCAATAAGCCCCTACTACTACTACATAGTTCAGTCCAAAGACTAGCTGAATCAATCCAACTCAGAACTGAATTCTCCAAGATGCAAAAATCTCAAGGTAGCACTTGCTTTATAAACGAGAGAAAGGATGAGTGGAAGGATTTCGGATCAAACCTAGCACATTGCACACTGGGACAGAATCGTGAACTGGCCTGCAGAAATTTATAGCTTCGTTGTCATTGACTTAAGACCAGTGGTGTCCAAAATGGCAAAAGCCTATCCCATGGGATAGGAACTCATAGTTCTGCCTGCGTTGCAGCCGAAACACGTCAGAGAGAGGGAGTACGTGAGTTTTATAAATAGCACGTTCGGTGGCTTGTTCTCTTACGATGCGCGTGTGCGTCTTTTGGTTCTCTCACGAGGCATTTGTTCGTTTGTTTGTTGCTCATGTTGAATTGTCAACATGGTTACTTCGTGTTTCGCTGCTACGCATGCAAGCGCAATGCTTGATTGTGTGAGTGTTGGAAATCAGTACTCGGGGGTTTTTGGGTGCTCTGATTTCATATCTGGCAATATTTGTTCGATCGGTGGGGAGAGGGCTGACTTATGGAGTGGAGAAAGAGGCTAAAATTAAAAAAAAAATTCAAATGGAGGTACCGTTATATAGGTTTTTGGGTGCTCCGATTTCATTTCCTGCATAATTTGTTCGATCGGTTGGGAGGGGTACTCCTATAACTTGTCCAATTTGGACAGTTTTTGGTACAACAATTCTCTACTTTGGATTCCTTTACTGTGGATCACAATTCATGGAACCTTCAAAACTGCCCATTTTCGACCTCAGGGATTAATTGGCTACTGCTTAAGCCACTTAATGTAACTGGATTACAACCTCGATTTTGGGAATTTCTGTTGTTCAGTTTTTCGTTCTATCCCAGTGTGCACTGGCAACATTTCACTACATTCAGTTTTATCTATTTCTACAACAGTTCAATGAATGCTCATTCCAGGCTTCCATCAGTGGCTCTAAAAGGGGTTTCGCTGAGTTCAACCCGTAGACCACTATCGCTAAATGGGTTCAAGGCTTTCGATTGCAACCTGACTCGCACTTGGTTGGAGCCACAAAAAAAACGCGACTTGAAAATCACAAAACTTAAAATGAGGTTTCTGTGTACATGATTTGCCAAAACGAACGTTGCAGCTCAGCAAAACGAGAGACAATTTGCAATCAAACAGCAAATGAAAACCAGAAAGACAAAAAATGTGCACAACAAATTGCGTTTCTCATTGCGTGTTGTGTGTGTGTGAGCAGCAAATAGAACAAAAAAAAACTAAAACGAAATAAAATAAGATTTTAAAAGCTGATCAGGCCATTTTTGTGATTGGCTTAAAACAGAGCGAGAGCGAGACAGCAATGCACTAATAAAATTGTTGACAATTGCTGCCTTATCACGGTCGCCGCTTCGGCAAACCCATAAATTTAAATTTTAAATTAATTTTTTTCATATTTATGGAGCTATACAAAGAGATGTTAAATGTGGCCGAAATATAGGCAAAACTAGCTGGAGAATTCCCAACAAGTTGCACTGCACTTGGAGCTAATTGCTTGACTTGAAAAATTATGGAATACATTTTTAATTTGACATTTGCCAAAAAGTCGTCTGGCTAAACTTCATCAGCAATTAATTTAACGGCATATGACCGGCAGCAACATGAGTTGCATCGCCTAGTTGCATTTTTCTCAGACATTTGGCTGCCTCAACGGCGGCCATAATTGAGCGCTTCACGCTGTGCAACAACTTAATTAATTTATTTTTATTTCATTTTTGTTTTTCCTTTCTGGCTTAGTCAGTCACAAACCTCGTCGTCGCGTACTTATTATGTATTTTGCGCATTACAAGCGCTGCTCATGTAGTTCGGAAACAGACTCCGCCTCAGACTTGGATTTAGATCTGCAATTGCAATTTTAATTGCCGTTGCCAAGCTTGCAAATATTCGCCCGGCCAATTTGTTGACGCTTGATTGCAAAAATTTAATGGTGTTCATTAATTGGCCATAAGAAATTGTTTTTGAAAATCAGCACCAACTGTTTGATTTTATGCTTAGCGTAGATAAGGCTATTTGTCCGTTTGATCAATCGAATTGAATTTCATGGTTAGACAACCAACTTGGGCTAACTGCTGATGGATCTGAGTAGTTGGGGGAAAATAATAGATAAAAGTGATCTCTGGGTATAAAATAAAACAAGGACAAAGCTTGTGTGATATTTTATGTACCCTTGCAAGGGGTTATCTATTTTGCCCAGGGGCTTCGTTGAAATCAGCATAATGTAGCTGCTGAATGATGCCTGTTATAAATGGGTAGGGCCTCGAACTATTCGCTTATGATGCTGTTGCGGTATTGCAAAGCGTCTTTCGTGAAGTTCGTTTTCCGATAGAGATAGACGCTGAAAGTGCAACATATGTAACTACTTTAGGAAGGGTCAGATTCTGACAAAGTGAGTCCCATCTTCCTTGGGTACAATCCTGCTGAGTGTTACTCTTGTGAGGTTGAAAATTGAGGCTAAGAGTTTCACATCTCGTCCTGTAGATAGCGTTTATCCTCTCCGCACCTAGACTGTCATCAAAGTAGTTTTTCGCTCCGAGTTTGAGATCCAAAGACTTATACAGTGTTCTCTCTGTGCTCCTTTTTGCTTGCGCAATAAATCCGTCCCTTTCTACTTCACAGATTTTGGCAATGCTTGGGCTTGTTGCCACAGTAGATGGTTTTCAAAATCTATACTGACGCAGCACTCGTTGGAGATGTTAGACCATATTTCAAAGAGCTGGGATCTTTCGCCCTAGAGTTGCCTAGCTATGATCTTCGGCAGTCTTGAGCTCTCCATGTTCATTATTTTGTTTACATAGTTGAAATGGGTATGCAGTGTGTACATGAACAGCGAGGGCAGACCAGTTTCAATGAATATTGCGAAAGTTGGGGAGCCTAAATACTTTATTGATGAAGAAGTTTAAGAGACGTTCGACATATTCATTAGATGTGTGGCCTTATAATTGCAATCCATAGCACAGGATTGAACGTACTACTATTAGAGTATGTACATTCAAAAAAAAACGACCGGCAGAGTTCTAGATCGAACGGGATAGAATTAATACCGTATTGTATTTAAAATTTTAAGCATGTTTTGTTCTTGGACGTACTTAAATTAAGTACGAAATATTCTAGAATAGAAAAACGACTGTTAATATTATTAAAATAAGAACAAACGGTCTTGAATCAACATTATTTCGGACTTACAGTTGGACCAAAAATTTAAGAAAGCATCGATCTTAGTTCAAGTACAAACTTTTTTGGATTGAGGACAAAATGAACTTACAATGCAAGCTTCAAAAACTGTGCTACGGAAAATGCGAATTATTTTAAGTCAAATCTGTTAATCTTAGAACTTTTTAGCAGGCTCTAGGTCAATAAATTATGATTTTCATCATAATGTTTCTAAAACAAGACACGCACAATACCACAAAGGAGGCTGTTTGATCGTATAGCTATTTCATAAACTTTCAACAGTTCAATCATCCGCTGATCTTTTGCCCAACTTCAATGAGTTGGTAGACGCTACTGCTAAGACCGCTTGAGAATCCCAAGTCAGACTTGTAGCCAAAATTCTGACAAACTGTAGCAAACGCCAAGTCACAGAAGCTTTGTACATGTGTTGTGCATGCCCCGTAATCGGCACTTCTGTTGTTAGTGGGGGAAATTCTCTCTCCGCAGTTAACACAGGCGCCAATTGTTTGAATTGCCCAAATGTAATCAAACAGGGTTCTTAAAATTTCCTTCTAGTTCCAACGCTTTGGTTATGGAGTGAGGGTAGTTGTGTGACCTACAGAATTAACATCTTGGTCTTTGGTTAATTCATTTCCTTTGGATTTTGATATAATACGGTGACCTGGTTTCAAGAACCATTTGAGCATTTTGTACTTATTTTATAAAGCATTATTTAGTTTCAAGAATGTTTAGGGTTTGACTTTAGATTTTTTAATACTTTGATGAAAAACATTTTGCACTTATTTTGAGAGTAAATCGGGCTGTACTCAAGACCATAACAAAGACAAATACATAGTTCGAAATGTACTTAAAATATCCCGAAACAGTCTTAAAACAAGTATTTCGGGATTGAAAAAAACGTACCTGAAATAAGACGTTTGTACTTGAATCAAGTAATTTCGTACTTACCTTACAATTGACACCGTTTGTACTTGATTCAAGTACAAAGTTCTTGGTTTTTTTTCTGAGTGTAGCTATATATCTAAACTTAAGATGGGTCCGAAACAGGATTCCTACGGTCCCCGAAATAAATAGAGGGACCGCACTGAACTTAAATTTGGGATTATTCAAATTTCTAAAAATGGTATCTCCTCTCGAAGAAAATTTCTACTTTTGTTTAAAATTATCAGCGGCCTATATCGTTATACTTCGTATTTCTGTGACAAGTTATATTGTTTTTCATAGAAAATCATTGCTTTTCATTGCATTGATGATTTTCATAGAAAAAGTTATAATTTCGCATGGGACTTGAGATTTTAAGGTCGTTTCAAAGTAACTTAAGATTATTTCAATTGCACGAATTGTGCAAATAACGCCAGTAGAAGTAGCATAGGGCTAAAACTAATTTTTCCAATGAAGCCGTGTCAGCAATCAAATTGTCCACGTTTTCGCATGGATTGTGCGCTTTTAAGTTTGACGAGGACCACCTCGCCATGTCTCTCATTTTTTCGAATTACTGTAAATAAAAATATGTTAACTTATCGATATAAGAATCTCACCTGGTTCGCGAACCAAACCTTAGACCTTATAATGGTCTCGTAACCAAAGACCGAAACTTTTGCAGAAATTAAGAGGTTTGCAGAATTGGTCTTTTTATACTGTGTAAGAAGGGCACACAGAGTATATTTATATGTATATATAAAGTATAAAAATTCTTGATTAGAATCAACAGCTGAATATCGGCCCTTCTGGCTCTCCGTATGAACAAAAAAAAAATCAGAAATGCTATTTGGAAAAAAATATCTGCCACAGTTTTGTAGAAAGATGGTTTGTACCTTCAAAACATATTTCGTAATCATGATTATTTATCCATCAGCCAAAGGATTGATAAGGTTCGGATAAAAGATATTCAAGTTATGAGCCAAAGAAAGTTCTCTAAAGCTAAAGGTTTTCGTAATCCTAGCTTTTCTTCATATTTTCATTATTTTTCAATATTATAATTCCTTTACTTACATCATTTCAAAATGACCGCATAGACCAACTATTTGGCTTGCTGCCATTATTCAACACACTGACCACATTTAACCAGTGACTTGCACTTGCCTTGTCGTCATTTCAAATGTCATTACATTTGAGATTTCTTCGTCGACCAGGCCAAAAACCAGAATATCAAAACATCAAGCCCACGCAAATAAAAAGTCAAACACATAAATTACTTTTAATGTGCTCAAACGCGTACTTATAATGGTCCCCCTTTCCACCTCCCCTTACCCACAAACGAAATTATATAAATTGCTTAACATACAAATATCTCAACTCTTTTGCAGTCTATGGCAAGCGGGTAATTTCGCGTTCCTGCTTCTATGAGGATGTGGATGACCCGGCAGACAAGTGTGCCATGGATACGACGTCATCGTACATAAAGACCGTTTATTGTCGTACATGTACCAGCGATGGTTGCAATAGTTCCGCAGGATTCTCGCCTTTGATGGGAATGTTGTTACTGCCGCTGCTGGCGGCACTGAGGCAACTATGCAAATGAGCTGGACCCAGGCTTTGGCCGGGGTGAGGACTTAATTACACAAACAACTGCAAGCTGAATTAAAATTGCAAGAAAGAAAACGGGACCTCAGAGTGGCATAGTTTTGAGTTTGCATATTCACTAATGGCACAAAATTTTGGCACATCGAGTCACACACAAACACACACACATCGCTATTAATATGTATGCATATATCATTAAATAAGAAAGCAATCAGTACACTTGACTTTTGGTTATCGTAATTGCATTATAGAACACTTTGTACACAAATAATTATGTAACTTTTGTAATATGTAAAACTATTTTTTATTGTATTGTAATTGAAACAAATGAATAAATTACTTAGATGGTATGACTCTGATGGTGGTTCTAAGAGTTTACAGATGGTTTAAAAAGGTGAGTAGAACTAAGCATTATTTAGGATCCCTGGGCACCCAGGGTTAGAGGAGTGCCCACCTTTGGCTTAAATCAGTAAAGTAAGAAACTGTAATATTTTGAATTTTCAAAGGTTCGTTTCACCATGTAGTTTTTGGAGCTGTCGGAAACTCGGTTTCGATTCGGTTCACTCGGTGCTTACTTTTTTAGCACGCCAGTTCCCGATCACAAATTTTCTAAGATTCCCCAAAAGAATATTATCTTGGCCCCAAAAGAATAAAATGGCTTTAAAATCTTTATAGTGTGAACGGGTACTTTTTCTCGGTTTCGGGCTATTATTTACACACACGGGTTTTCATATACACACGGTTACTATTTACATTATCAATACAGGTTTGTTCTGTCCATTATAATTACAGCGTTACTTCGTTTAACCGTCTGTTTCTTCTCGTCTAATACTCTGTACTTCTCTCGGTCTCGTCATCTATATACAGTGTTACCATCGTCTCTGTGTTAAAACATGTTAAAGCAAAATAAACTTATCGATAATATGTACATTTGGCGGATTTTTTCAAATAATTCCAAAGCTTACAATCGAATTATTCTAATTAAATGAAGTCGTAGTCCATAAGTTCCAGGACGCCCTATTCCCTTTGATTTTTTTCTGTATTAGATCCCAGCCCACCGAAAGTTAGTGTGCGGTTATCAATGAGGGTGCCATCTGTCAACACGGACTGTCTTTGGCACGCGATCACACATGTATGAAAGCAGCTGACAGCAAAAAATAAGGTAGTGTGTGTGAACTCGCCCTAACACTCGAAATCACACAACAAAAGCTGGATAGCTTGTCAAAAATAGGATCACTGAAAAAAGGTGGTGAAAGTACGCCATTTGCTGCATACACAAGAAGGAAACTGTCCAATTTGCGCATCGCAGTTGTGGTCATGCTGCAATCTGCTGACCAATTTGGTTCTGACTCAAGACTTACCAAGTTGCCAGCGGTTGGCTTCCTCCCCACTCGTATGCTCAAATTGGTTCGCTTATAAGCGAAGAAAGAAGACTCGCATAGATGTTTGATTCTTAATGGATCCCTCTTTATTAGCATAATCATCAGGGAAATCATAAGTAAGTATTAAGACTGATATTAAGACGCTTCGCTGCCTTACATAAAGTTAGAAAACGAAAGCAAGCAAGTTAAAGGGGGCCCTGCCGACTTCGATATGGGCATTTCCACAGAAAAGTCCACCGAGACCAAAAAATTAAAAGTACTTAAAAACAGTCTATTTTATCATTTTTTTCATGGGGAAATAATCAAAATGAACAAATATGAGCCAATTTTAAATGTATTCATAACCCATTTCAAGATTTTCGAATGCAAAGTCGCGCAAGCGACATTTTTCTCATTTGGATACGTTTTGTTGTCATAAAAATGCCTTTTGATTGCATTGATTTTTGGTCTCTAAACTATTTCTAAGGGTACAAAGAGTTAAAAAATAATGCAGAAGACACCTTAAGAAACTACATGATTGCAATAAACTGTAAGTTTCTGCTTTATATTATAACAAAACCAACATAAATATAATGAGGAAATTTAAGTAACGTCAGGTAACGTCACGTCAGATACTTATGCAAATAAACAAAAATTGGGCCAACATTTTTGAATAAAATAACCTGGAAAATAAACTTGTATTATTTCAAATCATACGAAAAAAATTTGTATACAAAAAGCTTTGGCCAATTCGCAGAGTTTTGCATTTTTCTAAAACAACTCAAAACCCACTTCCGTTTTATGTAACGTCACGCCAGCATATATGTTTACCTATATCTTAAACTCCTTATGATCGATTGATTTCATTGTTTGTGCTTATTATAGTGCTTCTTAATTGCTACCCAAATATAGAATAATCTATTTAAAAATCTAAGATTTTCATATATTTTAAAAACATCTTTTCGTACGAACGTAACGTCACATCAGTTTGGAAATGCCCATATACCGTTTACTGAGGGGATGAAATATTTAATAGCCTTCCCTTCTGTTAACAAAATACAGACAGCACATGCTGACCCCAAATCCGAGCTTTATTGTGTTATATATTGGCTATACGAAGGTGAGTATTAAATTTGAGATCGATATCTTAAAAACTGTTGGAGTTATTCAACCTAGGAGTCTACATTTCAAATTTGGTTGCTCTAGCTCTTCTAGTCTTTGAGATCTGTGTGTTTATGCTGACAGATGGACAGACGGAGAGATCGACGAACTGGGTTTAAATAGCGTCCACAAAATGTTCTTGATATTCTTGATACATGTAAATTAAAGAATTGCGAATTTCGGTTAAATTGAGTTTCGCTGATGAACCCTCTGCAGGGGAGACCACTTATAGAACGAATTGATTCTCAGCGATGCTGGATTGATATAGCTTGTAAGGGTGACTTGTCAACCGCTTTAAAACATCTGATGCAGTACATCTCCAGCAATTGTTTACAGACCTCTTAATATAGACCTCTTAATATATATACAAAGAAAAAAAATCCGAAATATCCGGGCTAAAATCAATCCCAATCGATGTCAGAAGTCGGTCAATCCCGGATTCTCTCAAACCAAGCACGAGAAGGATCCCGAATTTAGCTCACACGGGATTGATTTTACCTTGTTATTCAAGCTCGATTTGATACCTCAGTCGGATTCAAACAAGAAGGTTCGATATTAAATTGAGCTCGATACTCGAACGACATTCAATCCGAAAAGTATTGCATTAAAAATGACTGAGAATGACTTTAGCTCGATGTTTGAACTCAGAGACTTAAAGACTTACATCAAGTAGGAGCATACATTTTCTTCTTTTTGAATGTTTTTTTTGTTCCCATTAAAAATGGTAAAGGGGGATCATGAAGTTGTGCAAATGTATGTAACAGCCAGTAGGAAGTATCTCCGTCCCTATAAAGTGTGTATATATTCTTGATCAGCATTAACAGCTGAGTCGATTTAGCCATGACCATCTGTCCGTATGTCTGTCTGTCTGTATGAACGCCTCGATTTCTGAGACTATAAGAGATAGAGCCACAAATTTTTGTTTGTACCCAGATCAAGTTGGTTTCAGATTTGGAAAATTCTTCCTCCTCCTCCTTTTAACCGCGGAAAACTGTCAGAGCCTCAATTTTGAAGTTTGAACCCTGAGTTTGAATTCTGAAAACCACAATAAGATCCGAGCAAGAACAACATTACTTGGAAAAGGGTATTTTGCAGTTGGGATACTCAACTGCAGCACTCTTAATTGTTTAATTTTATTTGATGTTTTTTTTATAACATTGCCATAATTTTGTACAATCCTTTAATCGATTACTACATAGTGTAACGCATGTCAAAACAAATCAAAAACTTGCTCAATACATCTGCATTCTTCAGGCATTGCGAATGTACATTAGTGTGTGTAAGCAAATGCCCTCACATAGACGCCTTTGTCGTTAAAACCGAAGGACAGCATAGCATTTAGCCTGAAAGAGCTTTTCTTTTTCAGTTTCGAATTTGCTCTCGGTTTCTTTTCGCTCTTTCGCTTTGACAGAGGAATTCCGTACTTACTTCAATCTCGAGTCAGGATCATTTGATTTTCAAGTAGAATCCTTACTTCAAATGAGCATTTTCGGTTCTAATCCTTTCGAACTTGATTCAAGTAGAATCTAGTACGACTCGTACTTGAAATTTCAATCCGAAGGTCGAGATCAAGTCAATTTTCTTGGACTTGAGTTTAGCTCTCCTTTTTCACCTGTGTACTGATATTACTAATATACAATAGAATGTGCTTGATTTCGGTAGATCTAGAAAGATTTTTTTCTGAGTGTAGGGGTAATAATAGACCATGACTAAACTTTAGAGAACACCAGATGTACGCATGCCAAAAAGTAGCGAATATATACCATTTTGAATACATATAATAATATAACAAAATTGTCTACTGCCCAAAGCTATGCCTTGCAAAAACAGTACCACAGGCTAGTAATTTGTAAAAAATTTAATGAAAATTTTCAACAACACCCATTGCATACTTTGGGGCAGCAACAATATGTACAATTTTTTGTGAAAACGTATAAAATTTCTAAAAATGATATTTCTTCATTGAAAAAATCGTAAAAATGTTTGGAATAGTTTATTTCAAAGTTAAAGAGTTGTTCTTTCTGATAATATCAAAAGTCAAAACAAAAGTATAGTTTCCCCACAAAACGCTTCAAAAATGGTTCAAAATAGGCATTTTTAGCAACTTTAAACTCAAATTACTAAAAACCTCGACGTGATGGACCATTTCTGAAAATAGATTCGTGTGCAGCATAAAAAAATAATCTAGAATCATCACCAACCCTTCAATGTACTGTAAAAAGTCAAATTTTGTTGCCTTGTGTAATCGTTCGGATTTGATTTGGAACAATCAAAGGATTTGCACTCTGGGTATTTCTATACAGTCATAGTGGCCGGATCAACGAATGCCGTACTTAATATGTTATTTTATTTAACACTCTCCCAAATTCCGAAATGTGGTTTTTTATTTATTTCTGAGATGTCAACAGCTTCCAATTAGCAGTTCCTATGGAGTCGTCTGTAACGGAATGTGGCGCCGCCGCACAACAACACAAGACACCAACGGCCCGTTGCGATGAATTTCGAACTGAAATTCCCCATCGCCTATGGTCACTCTGGGGCAGTTTATATCCGGCATTGCCAGTCTTAACGCCCACACAACCAGGTGTCTCCATGCCGGTTCCTGGTCTTATGCTCGCCCGCTGTGTGGTAGCCTGCTGTGCCGCAAGCATTCGTTCTCTGGGCGACTGGAGTTCTCAGCTGTTGGATGAAATTATGGCAAGTGGAGATCTCTATCATGAATACAGTCGCCGTACACTGCAGAGCAGTAAAGGCTATGGTGAAATTGCATTGGAGAATCTGCATACTGCCTGTTCGTTGGATGGCAGAAGCTTTTGGGTGCACACCGAGAAGGTGCAGTACGGTAAACTGTACGACAAACGCAAAAGTCTGGGCGCTGCACTCAATTCCTTCTTCAGTCAACACGAACAGACGGGTATTTTGCAGTTGAGGGATCGTGCAATAGCCTTTGGATTTATGCCCGAATGTGCAGCTGGTGGGGGATTTTTTATGTTTGACTGCCAGGCGCAGGGACCGCCCTTATTCCGGGTTGAGATGGGAGCACCCTATATGCTACGCATGCGTCATATGCAACAGCTACTGCGTTGCATTATTATCACATTGCAGGAGCATCGCCGGAATGTTACTTTCAAAATACACAAGGTCTCGTGTGTGATTAGAAATTGAAATTAAAAATTTTGTAATAATAAAGATTATGAGTTAGATAAATTCACTGCAAGCACAGAAAAAGTAAGAACCAATTGATTTTATTCTTTGATCTCCGACCCACACAGTCAGCTTGACTTCCGTTACTTTTATTGTTTAGTTCGTCATTATCAACCAGCCGATCCTTCTCCTCTGCCGCGCACAGCTTTCCGAGATGCAATTTAGCAAAAAAAAAAGAAAAATCATTATTAAATTGTCTCACATCATTGCGCTTGACATTGTGCGGACTGAGCTACATTTGATTGCCAAGCATAAAGGCCTCGTAAGTTGCTGGGTTGATTCTTTCCATTCTCTTCGAAACGGAAATGAATTCAGCTTAATTTTCAATTATTTTTAATTGCCAACCACGCAAAAATTTCAAAGGCTGAGGCTGACATCTAACCCCAACCACCGCAACTGAGAGTAGGACTTGGATTTGGATTGTTTCTTTCTAATAATTAAAATCGCATAAAAATAATAACAAGTATAAATAAACTTTGTCACCTGGCACCACGCAAAACCGAAAGCACAAAATAAAATGAAAAATGAAAAATTGTAAAATGGTTGTTGGCCGCAACAACAACGTTTTGGCCATTTAAACTTGTTTCAAACTGCAAAAATGTCGTACAGTTTTTGCAATAAAACTGGCCATTTATCATGAGAGGCAGGGAAAAATATTGAAATTCGACATTGTCCAAGCTCGCTGCAAATATTACGCATACGCCCCGCTTACACCGATGGCCTAAGGCGCTGGCTGGTCGGCGTTGTCGGTGGGCTCCACCGTGTCCAAGTTTATGATGTGATTTGACTTTTTATTGCTTAGGCTTAACCTCCTAATCCGCAAAACGCTAACTGGCCGCCGTCCCGCGCCAATCAAAACTTGAATGCGGTGCGTGTATTTTTTCACGCTTTTGTTTGTTTTGGGAAGGAGGAGCGACTTGGGCCGCCAGATTAGTGTCAAGATTTGCATACGAAATCATGTGTCAGCGCTTTCGTACCGAGCCAGGCACTGACTACTTCTGTGGCCAAATTTGGTTAATTTTGCTAAAAGGCTTCTGCGTGCGTGTGCGTTTGCCGGTTGCCTGTTCATGAATCACATTTGGCCAGCGATCGTGATGATGCGAATAATTTTCAGTTGGATCTAGATATGCATAAGAAATGAGTGCAGCTAATCAGTGCGAGAGCTATATAAATGATTGATGAGGCAATATTTCAAAAGAAACAATTATTGAAATCATTTGTAGAAGTTTTCAATTGAATCATATTTCAGTTTTCAAATCGTGCCGCTACAGTTGGTACACTCGGAAAGCTTTTTTAAAAAGCTTTTGGTTTTATTAAACTTAGCAAAGTTTCACACCATGTCTGGGGTGACCATTTAATACCAAAGAATGTAAGAGCTTATTTCACAATTTTAAATTCCTAAATGAAATACTTGATAACAGAGGGGTCTTTGTAGTCCATGTATTGTTTTTATACACGCACTGCAAGTACTAGTAGTAGTAGTAGTAGTAGTAGTAATCCAGGAATAAACTGAATGTAAAACTTTTACTACATGACCTAAAGTAAAAACAATGTTAGATGGACAGAAAAAATTAAATGTGAACATATATTTTTCCTTATTTATCTTTAAGAAACCATTTATTATACTCTGTACCAGAGGTACACAGATTATATTAAGATTGTGCAAAAGTAAGTAACAGGGAGAAGGAAACATTTTCGACCCTATAAAGTATATATATTTTTGATGAGCATCAACAGTCCGTCGGTATGAAGGAAGAGATCTCAGAGATGGTAAGAGATTGAGGTTTGACTTGTATGGGACATATATTTCTTATACCTGCAGGCAAATCAAGTTTATTTTTAATTTTTGCCACGCCCCCTACCGCCCCCGCAATTTAGAAAAAAGTCATATCTCCCACAGTTTCGTAGATAGATGATTCTAACCTTCGAGAGATATTTAGTAATCAATATTATTTATCGATTTGCTAAAGGAGTAAAAAATATCGGGTGAACGATACTCGAGCTATGAGCTAAAAACGGCCAGTTACCACCCCAAAAAAACACACCAGACACCACCACAGCATTAAATAAAACAAAGGCAATCTTAGTGAGAGAGAAACTCAGAGATGAGCGTACATACTTTGCCATCAGTGTGAAGGAAATAGTCCCATACAAGCTGCTTTACTTTCCCATATGCATGGCAGTTTTGTAAACGGGATGCCCACAGCCTGAATTACTATTAATAAAACAAGTATGCCAGGGCCGAACTAGCATCGGATTCTCATTACGAATGCGTATATATTTTTTAAATTGTAATGCAGAATGTTCACAGTCCGTTTACAATTCAACCCACAGTTTATGAATCGAATACTCATTCGTAAAGCACTTATAATACGATTCAATATACTTGAAATGGAAAAGTATACGGGTGTGCACGTGTTATACGAAGCAATGTATTACTGATAGACAAGTATATGGGTTGGTAATGCACGTGCATTACAGCCTATATGAGTGGGTAATGATGTAGTAATGCAGTGGTTTTTATTTTAGTTTCTTTTAAATGATTTTATTTCACATTCTTTGATAAATAAAATGGATGCAATGTGATTGTTTTCGAAAATGTTATGATGAAAGTCATAACTAATAGACCTAGAGCCCGCTAAAATGTTCTATGATTGAAAATGGATGCTTTTACAAAACATGTCCTCTTTCATCTGCTTTTTAAGGATGCCCAAGATTGCCAATTGAATTTTCCACTTTGTGAGTTTGGTTTCCCGCCAATTATAAGTATGTACACTAAAATTAACTAACAAATAAGCCAAATTCAAGTCAAGTATGTATGTATGTTTCAAGTCACTGCTACAAATGAAGAAAATAGCAGAAATGCCAAAAAACGCTTATGGATGAGGGGGGAAAGCACAAAAGCGAAGTAAATAGACATCGGCGCGTGTTTGGCACATTTCGTTGCTTCTGTTTGTTTTCGATTACTATCTCTCTAATGAAAAGCAGCGATTGTAATGCATTACTTTTTCATACTTTCGACGAAACATATTTAGCTCTGCGCCGGTCTGGTATTGTTAACCTTCTAAAATAGTGTTAGTAGACTGCGCCGGCTGCCCCTAAATAAATGACAAAATTTGTGGCCCTCCAAGAAAAGCGTAAAAGTAGGCAACACATTTTTATTAACAATCTCAATATACATCACAGACCAAGTATATGGCAAAACCGATCTAAATATCTTAAAAATTGTGGGAGTTATTCAACATCTTTTATTGGGGGGGTTGGAGGGGGCGTGGCAAAATTTTAGAGCAAACTTAATCTAAGTGCAGACAATAGGAGTCTATATTTCAAAATTTTTTGTTTTAGCTCTTCAAGTATCTGAAATCTAGGTGTTTATACAGAAGGACGGACATGGCTGTATCGACTCGGCTGTTGATGCTTGATCAAGAATATGGTCAAAAATGTTTCCTTCTGCCTGTTACTTATCCTTTTTACTCCACGAGTAACGGGTATAAGCAGTTAATATTAAAAATGTGAAAAAAAATTGTTTGCGCTTATGCAAAAAAAAATGCCACCAAAACCATAGTGGATCAGTCGGATAATTGGTCTTATTGATAAAAGCTTTTTTTTCAATGCAAGCATCCCTAATGGTTAAACTTACTTGCAAAATTTGGTCAATATCGGATAACTCTCTCTTAAGGCTGTCATAGGACCGATCGGAAAACTAAAACCTTGTGATAAAAACTTTTTTGTTGTCATTTTTTGTTTGTTCTTAAACTCGATGATTGAACATTTTATATGCCTTCAACACACATTAAGTTTTACTGTCGATAAGAATGCAATGGGTGTTGTTGAAAATTTTCATAAGAATTCAATTCATCACATACTTTTGGGCAGTAGACAAAATTGTAATTTTTAACACATGTATTCAAAATGGTGTATCTTCGCTTAAATAAATCGTAGAATTGTTTGGGATAGTTTATTTCAAAGTTAAAGATTATTATTTTCCGATAATATCAAAGAGAGTCAGAACAAAAGAATGGACTTCCCACAAAACGCTTCTAATAAGGGTCAAAGTAGTTAAGCAACTTTAAGTTTCCGAAAGCACACTCGTGTTCAGAACATGAAAATCATCTGAAATCACCACAAATTTTTCAATATACTGAAAAAAAGTCAACGTTTGTTGCCTTGTGTTATCGGTTGCTAATCAAGTTTTCTTACATCTTCTGCTAGAGCACTTGTAACGAAGTTCTGGCTTATTTAAGAAATGACCACAATAAATTTATTCAATATTTTCACTTTTGCAAACAAAATAAGTAAACAAATTAAACTTTTCAATTTCACTGTTCAGAGCTATTTGAAGAGTTAATAAAGAAATTTAAGAAAACAGAAAAGTCATCTTCTAAGAGCGTTGAATGTCTTGATAAGTAAAACTAAAATAAAGGAAAGCTACCACTTAGTATTCCCTTTAAGTAATCATGTTTTGCATTTTCTTATATAAATTTTATTTTTCTAAATAGGTCAAAAACATTGGCTAAGGTCCTGTTCTTAACTCAAACAACCAATCTAATATTTTACCCACTCCTTTAAAACATTGTTTCTCTCTGTTCGAGCTGTCCTGATTTCAGACTAACACACAAAAACTTGGTGCCAAATGCTACGTCATCAATTGAACAAGAACACAAAAACTTCTTCGAAATCGAATGTCTGTCTAGCTGTCTGGTCAGCAGCCAGCTAAAAAGATGGTATGGGGCATCCCCAAGAACCACCAAGCGCTGCCGGCAAACGCAGTCAGCGTCTGCGTCGACGCACCCCTCATTGCCTTTGGCTGAAGCACTTTCGCAGCAAAGCCTGCGAATCGCTCGGCACAGTCGTTTCTTGAACGAGCAGCCGTTTGCATCGCGCGCAATTTTTTCAAAGCCTTGCCAAAGGAGAAAAGGATAATAAAGTGAATTCCATCGCCTTAGCCAAAGTTTGTTTACCAGGATATCGGCGCCATTGTGTCGCAAAGGACTTTATTTAGCATTCCAGAATAATGTCAGTGCCCCTGAAGCTTATCATTGCTGGCGTTTTCCTCTTGGCGAACGCTTTTCTTATTCGAGGTGAGACTAGTTCAATAAGTGTCGATCGGCGTCACGGTACTGATGATAAATTCAAAAAATATTGTATTCACACACATATACACACATACACACGAACCGCATAAGAGGTGTAAACATTTTTCATTAGTTTTGTCGGCTTTTGGTTGTTTACGTGTAATCACATATGCCCCCACAAGGTCGCAGCGGGAGCAGGTGGGGAGTGCATTTGAATGAATTGTTCCAAATGAAAGCTATTCGGTTTGTTTATGTACTTATTTTTGGCAAATTTAATGATTTTTTTGTTGTGGTCTGCGGTGCTCGAACAAAGCCTTACAACAAGTTAATAGTTTTTAAATATTTCACATAAAATTCATCAAACTAGAATTCTCACACGTAATGGAAAATATTTATGGAATTGAAAATAGGATTTATGAACGACTAACAAACTGCTTGTCATAAACAAATTATTGAAACATTTATGGGGCAGTTTATAAATAGAACTCAAATTTTGTTTTAATGGGTAACCTTTGTTGAAGAAGCTAACGAATTTTGTCCATAGGCTATAAGAAATTTACTTTCCCCTATATATGTTAAATAGCAATAAGTTGACAATTGGAGTTTAAATACTTGTCAAATTATAAGTAAGCAATTTATTTTTTAACGTGGACTTTGGGTGGAGTATTATTAATGTTTGCGCCTAAGGCAAGGCAACAAACACGAAGGAGATCAAATTTCCAGGATTCTTATCGAGCGTTGAGTTACGTTTGTTTCACCACACATTCAAGAGTGCATTAACCTAAGGAAAGGAGGAAAGGAAGGAAAGGAAAATAAATTGCAAAGTCAATTGTATACTCGAGGTAAGGACTGGAACCTAAAAGATGTTAAGACGGGACTGATAAAAGATGAACAAATATTTAAATGGCATTTATTTATTGATTTTACATTTCATCATAAAGGTATTTTCTAAGATCGACTTAAAGTTATTTCCCTTGTTATATAACACAATACTTTACTTAAAGTAGATACAATTTTTAACAACTTTAAAAACTGCAGTGTTGGGTTGTTCAAGAGTGAATGAACTAAATTGAGTAGTAAAGTCCTAGGTTCGGTTAGCGGACCGCTTCCTGGAACCCCTGAACCCCATGTTTTGGCTCGAACTTTTGTTCGCTAGAACAATAATGAATTGTTTGACTTTCGATTTATTAATTCTATTAAATAATGAAATTTATATACCTCTCTATTCAAACATTCATACATATTCAATACTTAAGTTATTGTAATTATCAAATCTATTAGCTGACATGAACAATTTTTACGAACTGCTTAGTTTAAGCATTATATCGTCCAGGAGCTGTCCATCTTTGCTAGCTCTCAAATCAGAAAGAACAAACACTAAGCCCTCTACGCAGTTGTGAAATAACGAGAAGTAAAGTAAAAATCTCATACAAAAAATTTTACTTCTCTCCTGTCAAAATTTGTATATGTAAATTTTACATTACTTCTCGTTACTCCACAACTGCGTAGGGCTTAAGTGTTGAAAATGCTCCTTCA
Source organism: Lordiphosa magnipectinata (assembly GCA_037044535.1). Classification (NCBI taxonomy): domain Eukaryota; kingdom Metazoa; phylum Arthropoda; class Insecta; order Diptera; family Drosophilidae; genus Lordiphosa; species Lordiphosa magnipectinata. The sequence continues at coordinate 136,963 of JBAMBO010002640.1, read as the reverse complement.
TCTAATACCTGACCTTTTATGACCTTTCCAAAATTCTAAAACATGTAGGTAGTGTGTGTGTGCTCTTTGACAATTTCCAAAGAAATCTATAACATCATTCACAGCTTTTATATTCGATGTTTTTTATTGCATATTAATGTTTTCATAAGCTAGTCTTTTTCAGACGTTGATTCAGTTGCTTTGTAAGCAAAGTATGAAATCTCGGGCCTGAGAATACTGCAGCCAATACTAATACTGAAGTCATATTAGAAAAATGTTTGTCGGGGCACTTAGATAGTAATAAACAATGATTTGCTGAACATTTTAAAACAATTGCGCGGCGTAATATCAATCACTTGGTAGTAATTGTGATCTATACTGTCCGTTCAAAGTAAAGTTGATTCATCATATGGTCAAACGGTTTCTTTCCGTATAATCTATCATCATCATCATACTTTATCTTGTCACTTTACGTCAAAAATTATTCAGCAGCCTTGGTGATATGTTCAGTTTCTAGTTCAGCAACTAGTTTAGTGAATTGTTCAGTTTGACCTGATTAGTGACCTATCACTTATTTCGGTGAGTGTTCAGCTGTTATTGGTTTCGCGTTTCAGATTGTTGTCAATGTATGGCAATACATCCGTATGTACACCTAGATCTTAGAGACTAGAAGAGCTAGAGCAATCAAATTTTAAATGTGGACTCCAATTGTCTGCACGCAGATTAAGTTTGTTTCAAATTTTTGACACCCCACATATAAAAAATGTTGAATGACTTCCACAAGATTTAAGATATCGATCTCAAATATAAAACTTACATTTATATTCGCAATATCTATAATCCCTCAAACTTTCAAAAGATCGTATAATAAATAGACGATTTACAAAATTGTAGCGTACTTTTCGGTTGACCAACCCTTCAGGAACGCAGGGAGGCTATTAAACATTTCTTCCCTTGAGTAACGGGTATATCAAAGTCGGTTAGGGCCGACTTTAACTTATGCTCTCGTTTTTATACAGAATGTCGTTGATCACAAAGCACAGCGATATTTAGAACTATTTCAATGGGTTTATTAGTCGTAGTGCACATCGTAATATCACTCAGATTTGATATGGGCGATAAGTCCGCATAGAATTCGGTCATAATGCCCAGATTTTTTGGGAAATAAGGCCCCTATGAAAATTTGTGTTCAGTGATAAATAAATAAAATCCTATCTTAAAAGAATAGAAATTTTGGTTTCTGGAAGAAGCCGAACTACGGGGAGTAATGGACATGCCGAGGAAGAGCAGAAACGTTAAAAAAAAACCATCTGGTGGTATCGGCCACAATGAAACCACTTCAGCGCAGCTTTTCCTACAACAGTTATTGCGACTAAGCCATGGCATCAAGCAATAGCGATCACTGGATCGTGAAAGCTATTCATTTAGCAATGCATAAAATAATTTTGCTATAAATCTTGGGTTAACTTGTGGATCGCCTCACAAGATATGCAGTTTTATCAAAGCGAAATCTTATTCAGTCAGAAAATGGGAATTTGAGACGCGCAATCGGTAGTATTCTCCATTTAGAATTCTGTAACCATTTTTCAAAATAAAGCCTAGAATCAGCAAAAAATATCGGGAGTACACTGAATATGTGTGTAAACTAAATTGTGTTGGGGGTACTAACAGTTGGATAGTGTGGCCCCTACTGCTATAGAAATATTTAAGAACTTTTCTTCAAAGTTGTAGTGGCCTTTTTCAATTGCTACATTTGACCTAAAAACAGTTATAGTAGTTGCGGTTCACAGAAAAAAGGGTTTCGGATTATATGTAAACATAAAACCGCCATCCATTCACGTTTTGTATTTGTGGTGTATTTGTTGTCAAATAATTCAAATCCAAATACGGACTTAACGCCCATGGACTTCATGTCCAGACAGAAGGCCCAGGAATGTTTTGAGTTATATATCAAAGTTGTGATCGAAATTTCTCATATGGGCTTTATGTCCGTGGGTTTAATGTCATGTCCCCTAAAAGGTGAGATGTAAATATTGCAGCGTTTCTTTAAATTGCAACCCAACAAGCAATATTGTCCGACAGAACAAAATCAATAAGAACTCTGCCCTTGAGGACAATGTCGAGCGAGTCGGACTTACAAGCCAACAAAGGATTTCAAGCTTTGTGTATGAACCAGCACCTGCAACTAGCAGCCAGCAAATAGAGCGTCAATTAGTTCAAATGATCACTAATCGTCAACTTGTCTTGGGGTTAGTTGACAAGCAAGTGAACAGCTAAAAAAGTGAATTGAGCAACTGAGCAATTTGAGTGAGTTGACTCACATGGAGCAAAAAAAAACAAGTGAACATGTTTACTAGATTGGACCTCCTGAATATGAAATTTTTAAGGTCATGGCCCCTTTCTAATGCTTTTTGCTGTATAGTGGGCGTGAAAAATAACAAAAGTAAAACAAAGTCGTGTTTAAACAGCCGCAAATAGGGTCTAAAGTTTTTGTGAATAACTCATACGTTGTGTTGGCTGTTATCACATAATTGTTTCATTTATAAATAGTCGGCGTTGATTTAAATTAAAATTTATTTGGAATTCCAAAAACCAAAAAGGAGAGCACTATGTTGACTTACTTTTTTATTTATTTCTTATTCTTGATCAGCATCAACAACAAAAATTGGGCTCAATAAGCCGACCAAAAGAACAGCAGTCTCCTCTGCCATAATTCCACAAATGTAATTGCCTATTTGAATTTCAAAAGATGACAGCAATTGAAATGAACTAACAACTTCATTGTAAAAATGTGTATTTGGTGAACGTATCGTTTGATTAATTTTTTTCAAAACTTATTAAACTTATTAAAATTAACATACAATTTTTTGCTTTTGCACAAATATTAATTATACAACAAATATTAGCTTTGGGAATGCCGAGAGCTACTTCTTTCCATTTTGCCGTTTTGAGGTCCGATCTAATGTTCACTGAAGTGAACTACATTTACCCAACAGTAGAAAGTTGAATGATTTTCAACAGCTGTCTTATTTATACAAAGTACTGTTACGAAAATAAAATTTATCATCTGATAAATCTAAAATTAATCATCTGAGAGCAAGCCTTAAGTAAATTCAAAAATTTTCAAGTAAAGAAAATTTCTAGAAAAAGTCATTATCAAGACCTTAATATGTTAGAGCGAAACGGAACTCTCATAGATCCCGAAGAATATCTTTAAAATTAAGAGACTACATAGCGTACAGAAAAAGTTAAAGTAAAATTACATTATACACAAACATAACTTATTTCTTATATAATATTTACATATTTGCCAGCAATCCAATTTGCTTCACCTAGAGATCTATGGTTTTACAAACCCCTTCTCTGAGATATATAGACGTGCACTCAAAAAGAAAATTACGAAAAATATGTGGATAAGTTTGAGTAGATTTGTATTTATTTATTTAATTATTAAAAAGTCTACCAAAAAGATGGTCAAATGGAAAAAAAATATCTAAAAGTGGATATTCTTGACTTTAGAAGCTTTCTGTTTAAAACCTGTCCATATGGAAGTATGGATTAGTAGCTCAAGCACCTTTGGATTGTATAAGTCACTTCAATTTAGAAGATTAAACATAAAACTCAACTGTACACCATTCAACCACATTAGGTTTGCCGTATTTTCATATTTATGGCCGGGTCATTTGTTGATTATTTTATTTCGATAATTGGCAAGCTGCTTGGCATTCCAATACAAATATTTATCTTATTTTCACCAACTGAATGTGTTATTTATTTGATTAAATAAACGCCTGACTATTTGGCTATATTCTACACAAAAATGAGCTCAATGCAAAAAGGTGGATTACAAAATTTGAAAGATAATGGGGTTCAATAACAATCGGCAGCTTTGATTGAGCACTTAATTAGTGCAACTTGTGGCTGATGGTCCTGCAATTATCTAATTGGCTTGCATTCAATCAGTATCCAGTCGCAGCTTCCTTAATTGTGCGCATGTCAGACTGGCGCCAGAACGGCGTCTGTTCCAGTTTGCTGCTCCTGCTGCTAGCTTCGACGGCTGCTGCTGCTGCTGCTGTGAAACCCAACCCCCAAAAAAACAACAACAAAACTATGTCATAGCCTGTTCAGGGGTTAGTTCAATGAAATGCCTTGGCATGAATTGCGTAATCCAAGCTCTGATACTGATAATGAAAAGGACATGCAGGATGTAAAGATTGCGCACGCTTCGTGGGGTTTCTTTTACTTAATTTACGGGCCACACTTCCGATGGCTATCAAATTATGTTTTGTTGTATTTTGAAGTTTAGTTAAGGCTTCTACCCCTTTAAGTTGAAATTTAAAACCCGGAAGACCCACATATGGCACACACTTCCGCTTGCGAAACCCTTGCGTGACCTCAGCTAGCCAACTGAAGCATGTTTCAAACGATAAGGCTCGACCTTGAGAAACAATCAATTACTCACACTATGAAAAAAACCTTCTTTCACTTCGGGGGACTGGCAAATTACTGGCAATTGCAATCATTTGCTGTGGAGTATAAAGACTTAACAAGGCTAAAAGACGTAAGGTAGTGGGTGTCCAGCCCACGCTCTGACATGCCAAGGACATGCAAAGTGTTTGAAATTTTCATGTAATTTAATAACAATTTTCAAAAAAAAGAAAAGAAAAGAATAATACAAATTTTTCCAGCGTCAATATATCACAACACTCAAGACACAAGTCAAGGTCCCACCTGGACGTCAGCTGGCATGTTGACGGCAAAGTTTGTTCTATAAACTAAACATGAAATGCAGGACATGCAAATATTATGGAGGCCAAATCACGCCAATTAAGGGCTATTCCATAGTTTCACACGTTTCAGCCACCAGCTCGTTAATTAATTAGTTTATGCGAATTATTTTGGAAGAAAAGTATATATAGTTGAATGTATAGCTTTATGTATTGTTTATGAAAACTAAATTCAATTTCTTTGTAAAGGGGCAGGATGGGGGTCTGCGAGCACAGTTGGTGAAATGAAAACAAATTATCATGAAATCAAAATAAACAGAGAGCTAAATAAAGAATTGATCATAGCGGGGAAAAGCGATTTTATCTGTTTGGATCAATCAGAGAGTGTGCAAAATTTAGAAATTAAAAGTGGGAGGGAAAATGTAAACCAATTAAAAAAGTCGTGTTAGCTCATACTTTATATTATCGATCATTTTTGGATAATGCAGTACCGATAAGCAATTTCACAATTCTGCGACCCAAATTTAGGCCCTTAAAAAAACCTTTTAAACATAATAATTCTTGCCAAATCGAATGTAAGAAGTTATCCCGTGCGATGTTGGCGTGTTTGGTTAGGAAAACTTACACAAGGCAACAAAATGAAACTTTTCTTAGTTGATTGAAGGGGTGATGGTGATTCTAGACGATTTTCGTGTATTGAACAGAATCTGTTTTAAGAAATTGTTCATCACGTCCTCTCCCCCCCCCCCCCTAAATGATGCGTGGAGTCGACTGGGTTATCAGCAAAGTTGACGCTGAATGCCGGCTTGTTTGTTGTGGGTGGATCCAGTGTTTGGAGGCTCAAGAGGCTGCTGGGCGTAGTTGCTTTCCTGATTGTTTGCCTCGAACATCCAATTGATGTAAGTACGTGAAGATTTTAGCTGGTTGTCATCGTGTTGACTTGACATGTGATGCGGTATGTCAGTGGCTAATGCCATCGATGCTGTTGATCGGACATGTGTGCTGCGCGAGTGTAGATCCGACAATCACCGGTCTCTTTCTTTTTCGACAATGTGGATGGGACTGGGCCAAGAGTTCTTGAGTGGCTATTTATGCCAGGCTCAAGAAGCTCCTTTAAATGTGATAAAACGTCTTTAGGGCTGTTTATCTGTAATGAAAGCATATAGAATGAGTTCTACAAAATACCAAGAGTTGAATGTGTGTAAGAGGGTGTAAGTGTGAGTTAGAGATGTAGATAAAAAGAGCGGGAGTAACGAGTTGCCAGTGCATGTGCGAATGACGGGAACTGTGACGAGCTGTGATTGGAGCGGGATGAACTGTGATTGAAACTTGATGAACTGTAACCGCCACAATGGTCACAGTAGTGGCGCCATATATTGCTCAATTTGAAAAATCCCTTAACAAACCTTGTTCGAAGCAAAAATTAGCTTGCTGTATGAAAAACATTCAAATCCTTTATTTAAAAAAAGTTTACTAGCTGCAAAGGTATATAAACTTCGGCTGATGGGCTGAACGATACATAAGTTATGACCAAAAGAGATTTCGCTGCCGCAGCGCAGCAGCAGCGCTGCTACTGCAGGTACAGAGTATACTACAGTCGTGCTTAACCGACATTCTTGCTTCTTTTAAGCGAAGATATTCCATTGAATTTTCTACTGCCCAAAGGTAAAGGTCCGCAATTGAAAAAACAGTGCAGAAAGCTATCCACCTCAGAAGTTAACCAAATTCATTCATTCACTTAAGGGCAGAGCAAAATTTTGCCATTTCGAAAACATATATTCAAAATGGTGTGGTACGGATGGAATATCTTCCCTTAAAAAAATCGTCGAACCGCTTGGGATAGTTTATTGTAAAGTTAAGAAATCGTACTTTTCCAAAATACTACATGGAGTCATTAAAATATTCGTAGCAATAAAAATCATTATGAAAAAGTATGCTACGTTTGTGAATATCCATAACTTGGTAAAATAAAATAAAATTTTTTGTTGTTTTCCTTAATGCCAATTAATTTCTAGTAACTTTAACTTCTCCACCTATCTGAGAGAATAAACCATCTGACGATGGTGCAACTGACAACGAAGTATCTTGTTCACAAAAAAATGCACAGAGAAGAAAAACCTGTTCAGAAAATGAGTTGCCTTCTACACAAAAAACTACCAAAACTTGGATTGAGCACAATTCAAGTCAGCTTAACTCAATCACCACACTGAAAAGTATAAGTTGCAGTTTAGACATGTAGCTACAAAAGTAGGCAATGAATGGCGTAATGTGCTAGCACGCCATTCGATTCTGTATTCGTCTGAAAGTCTTAAATGAACCTAGTCGGAACTAGTCCTATGGAAAATGGGCAGAGCAGCAGCATAGCATAGTTCCCTTCCAATCCTAAGAGATATGTCCCGTTCGGTATTCCGAAGCCCCAAAAATGTGAGGATCAGCTTATAACCAAAATCAATCAAATTTTTTTCCCAACTGAGATTAAAATGTTCTTGAAAACGGAACAATATCAACTCAAATCAAGTTCTTGCGTTTTCAAAATATTGTTCTTGAAGTGAGAATATTGTGGTACAAATGAGAAAACCCGTTCATGTACTGTTTTTGGTAACGTTTGTGCTCATCTTGAGTTCAACGTTCTCGGTTTTTTCCTACTGTGTATATATTGAAGTGAATCTATGTTTACTTCTGTATATATGATTGTTCCTTATTGGCGAGTAAACAGCCCCACCGATCTTCACAAAATTTGCAGCGTATATTCATGACGATCAGAAAAGAGTCATAGGCTATGGGCCAAGTCTGTAAAACGGTTCAAAGACGGTTAAATACGGTTCAAAATTGGTTCAGAGCCATATCTCAGAAGCAATTTCTGTGCTGTAGGTTGGTTATATGGAGTTAGATATTTTACTGGTTCAGGACCGGCTTCAAAATGGTTCAAAAGTGGTTCAGAGATATATCTTAGAAATTCTTTGAGCTATGAACTCGAAACTTGGTGTGTATGTTCGTAGTGTGAAGTTAGATATTTACACCAACCGCCTGAGCAGGTTCTGTAGCGCCCTCTGTGTGCGCGTATTGTATGCGCCCTGCTCTGATTCGCATTGAATTGTTGTTCGCAATGCGAAGCGAGTTAATTGCAACGCAGTTTATTATGAGACTGACTAACTGGCGTCGCAATAAAATCTCGGAGCAATGGGAGCTAGGGCGTGCCCACCGCTGCTTTAAGGGATTTTCATCAAGATATTTTTTGTGTATAAACAGGGCTATACACAGGCCAAAGGGCCAGTTGCCGAGCTCCTCTCAACCTCTTGGCTTGTGTGCCTCTATTTTTCGCACACACACTTCCCGCTGCACCACAACTGCCCACAATTTTAATAACTTTTTGAAAATCCGTTAAAAGATAACCTTGGATTTTCAATAAATTTGCAAAAGCTTGAAGTTCTGATTCGTATAGTGATATTTATTTTGGTTTAACAGCAATACAAGTTGAATGTTTAATGTACTGCATACACATTGATTAATAACTATTGAAGCATTAAAGTCCCCACCCAAAAAGTGTCTAAAATGTCAACACATTATCAGGCCTCATTTTAGCAACTTTTATTTTGAATTCCCTCCCTCTCCCTAATGGCGTCTTGGTTGCGTATACGTAATAAAATGCCAACAGGGCGCCGCATTGACTATCCACGTACTTTTCGCCTGGCGACCCAGGCTGCTGTAGGTCTGTGAGGGGGCGGCACATAAGGTTACAAGTAGCCCGGCTGATGATGTCAACCTCTGGATACACAAACTCTGTCCTTGTCTGGTTTTATTTGTGGTCAAAAAGTTATTTGCCCTCTTGGTCAAAGGTCATTTTGTCAATGCTTTCAATGACTTCTTTTTACTTTTAGGCCATGAGCAGCATCATTTGCAGTGCTGGCACTGCAGCTCCGATACCATTGGGTCCGAGGACTTTTGTGGTGTGACCTTCCAGGAGGATAGCATACCCACGGATTTGATACGCGAACGTAATATTAATTTGCTGCGTGTTTGCAATAGTACAATCAATTCGGAGCATGAGCGTCCCGTTTGCCGCAAGACCGTGGAGGAGAGTAAGTAGCGGAGTCAATGCACAAATGTAAATTAACTAATTTCCACTTTGATTTAATTAGCACCCACTGGCGACTACATAACCAAACGCTTCTGTTACTACACCAATCAGGCGGATCGCGCAGAGTTGTGCAACATGACCAGCCCGGAGAAGAATGTTAGGCGAATATTCTGTCAGGATTGTTGGACAGATCGTTGCAACGGAGCCGAGCAATTGGGTGCCCTTATCCTAGCCATATTCTTGCCCGCATTGGCTTTCTTCTAGGCTGCATGGAACTTACGAAAACTGTCTTTCTCTTACATTTTAGTTGGAACGTGATATTTTGTTTAGCTTACGAGCTAAGCTAACTTATTTGCTGATTAAAGATTTATGTTATAATTAAATTAATTTAATTTTAGGTTGATTTGCTTGCCGCGCATTTGCCATGCTCAAAGACAAGTTGAAAATAAAAAAACCAACTATAAATAGAAGCACCATAAAATAACAAATATACCAAAAAACCCTAAATGTAAAACAGACACACACTTTAATTCCATTTAAAGCACACACCCAATAAAGATTACATAACCCAATACAAAGTTCTTATACATAAGCCAACAGTTCGATTACCGCCTCCACCAGACGTTGTTTGGTCTCCTGATCCAGGCCTGCATAGAAGTACTCGTTTTGAATTTGCTGCCACAGTTGTGCCATGTAGATGTTAAATTCTTTCCGTTGCTTCCCGGTGGTCTTATAACGCTCATAGAGCCGCAGCTCAGAGTTTACCATCAGCTCGTACGAGTCCCGCTTATTGGCCATATAAAGCTGATAAAGTTGAGCTGCCAACTTATTGGCCTCATCCAGGGTAAACAAACGTCGTATGACCTGCTCAATAATCTTTCGCAATTGCTGCTCTTTGTACAGACAGTGCAGTTTTTGTGATTGTTTTCCAATTAGCAACTGCCATTTGCCTAGCTCATGTTCGGGCGCCTCCAGAGCCTGGCGAAAGATGCCGGTTGTATTCAGTATTTCCAAATGTTCGCGTATCTGCTCTCGTATAAGATAACCCTGCAGTTGCTCTGGCAGGCTAATATTTCGTACGGTCTGACACATGATGCGTTTCAGCGTCTCCGACAAATCCTCTATTTTGCCCACATCACTTGAATAGTCGGCACGCAGCTTACCCCAAGTGGCCGAAGACAAATATAATTGATCGGATACTGTGCCATTGATACCCTCAATGAAGGCCAACATGCGTTTATTGTCATAGCTGGCCACTTGTGTGCCCAGAGCACTGCTCAAGGGCACCAGCACCGCCACAATAATCAAACAAATTGCTGTTGTGCTCATCTCACGACACAAAATCCAACTGATCTGTAGCACTTGGTTGTGTTATCAAACCGATTGGTGGCCTTATCAGTATTTTTAATTATTTTTAAGAGGGTGGCTCAAAAAGTAACAGTGAAAGCTTTGAATAAGTAAGTTTTTCGACCAATTGCTTTTAGATAACAGTTGGGTAATTGTATGTTTCTTTTTCACAGTCAAGTGAAGTCATTTTTTTCCACTTAAAGGACCTATACGCAGATGTGGAGTAATGAGAAATCATTTAAAATTTTCATACAAGCAAAAGAAAAAGAAAAAAGAATTTTTAAAAGGTGGAGTGCCGCCAATGCGTTTTGATTTTTTGATAGTCCATATCATACTGAATTTATCCATAATATTGGTTTTCTTTTAACTAACATTTCGGAACAGCTGTGAACCGCTTAAGATAACATATGTTTTCAAAGCTGCAGAACCCTATTTTTGTGCCACTTCTTATCGATCGCAACAAGCTTCGTATATTTCATTAAAGTGCTTTTTCTGATGTTAGTAAATATAATTAAGAAAATATTTTTGTTCTGTGTTTAATATGTTATTGTTGTAATGAGCAGTTGAAGTAGCAGATGTTGTGTTGTCTAAAACTGTAAAATACCCGAACAAAATGTTCGTAATGGAAGAGTGATGATGTCATTATAGCAAATTACTTAAAACTGGTAGAAAACTCAGAAAGTTTAATGTCACGTCAGTGGAAAGGTAGTAAAAAAAATTTCCAAATAAACCCCATTTTACGACAGATAAACATTTCGGATTTCGACAAAATTTCGTGAATCTTTTTGAATCGCCGAGTTTAAGAATGATAAAATTGAAGTCAAAAAAGTTTTCTCATTTTCCGACCGATCGGTCCTATAGCAGCCTTAAGATATAGTCATCCGATTTCGACCATATTTTGCGAATCTATTTGAAAGCATACAAAATTAATAATCAGCGAGTTAAGGGAGGCTAACATTAAAAACAAAAAAAATTTCTTACTAAGACCCATTGTCGACCGATTGGTCCTATGGCAACCATAAGTTATAGTCACCCGATGTCGATCAACTTTTTCAAAATAGTTTGTAAGTATTTAAAATTAATGAAAATAAACAAGTTTTTTTAACTAAGACGCATTTTCCAACAGATCGGTCCTATGGCAGCTATAAGATAAAGTCAATTGATTTTGACCAAATTTAGCAAATTTGTTAGAAAGCCTATAATATTATTAATGGCCGAGTTTGAGGACGCTAACATTGAAAACCAAAAAGTTTTTCTCACTTGAGCTACTTTTCGACAGATCGTTCCTATGGCAGCTATATTCTAAAGTCATCCGATATGGATCAAAATTGGCAGAATTGTGTGGTAGCATATAATACTGACCAATAACAAGTTTAGAAGCGATAGCATTGAAACCAACAAGTTTTTCCTACTAAGACTTTTTTCCAGACCTAACTTTTGTTTGGCAGCTATACCATATAGTTTTCCAATTTTCATCAAACTTAGTGGAATTATGTTAAAGCATAGAAAACTGATCAATACGAGCTTTGGGGACGTTTGCATTGAAAACAAAGTGTTTATCACTAAAACTAGTTTTCGACCGATCGTTCCTATGGCAGCTATATGCTATAGTCGTCCGATCCGGCGGGTTCCGAAAAGTGTGCAGCGTATTTGTACCAAAAGACTTCGTGTAAAGTTTGGTTAAGATAGCTTTAAAACTGACGGAGGAGATAGCATAGAAACAGACGGCCAGACGGACCTGGCTATATCAACTCAGCTCGTCATGCAAATCAAGACTATGTATACTTTATGTGGTCGGAGATGCTTCCTTCTATGCGATACAAACGTCTGGACAATTTTAAAACACCCTCTACAAGGACATTAAAAGTGTCTGAATGTTTTTATGTATTACCAGGGCAGGCCTGCCGATGTTTTTCACACAGACGCGAGCCCAACTTATTCTTGTGTAAGCCCGTGAGCACAGAAAAGCAAATAAATAGGTAGAAGTATTTCGTGCTCACATTATTCTGTCCTCTCTATTTGGCCGACACTGGTCCACACCGCTGAGCCGCATGTCTATCAGGAAAGAGTCATAGGCTGTGTCCCAAAAAGTAAAAATATCGACACATCTTGTAAGACCCGAGTGGCTTAGGCTATATACAGCTACACTGAAAAAAATAAATACCTACGTGATAAAAACAGGGTAATCCCGGATATTCTTAAGCCGATTAGAAATTATGACTTAAATAAAAAACGAATTTGCTTACCTTTTTCTTTTCCTATTTTCGCCACCCTTTGTGTTAAATTTTTGACACCTTGATAAGTGAAACTATACTTAATGTAAGCCCCCCTTCAAGAAATCTTTCCAACTGAAGAGATTCACTTACTAATCCACATTGACACTACATTAACTTAAGCACTAATCCAATTTAGGCGACCTAAATTCAGTTGGAAATGTATTTTCTGTTTTTTTTTCTATGGCCTCAATTACACAAGTTCCTTCCATGCACTGTACGTTTCGATATCCTGTGGCTCTCGCCCTTGTTTGGCTTTTGTCAATCGCAGCCTTCAATCTCAGGCAGTGATAAGTGAGAGAGACAGAGAGAGAGAGAGAGAAACAGACCCCCACGTCTTTTCCTGGCCATTTCTAATTAAATTTATGCAAATGGCAAATCATGTGTCCTTGTTGATTAGTGTCGCCCAGTGTTGGGCAAAATTTAGTTGATTGACAACTAAAAAAATAACAATTAAAAGTTTAAAAGTTTAGCCAAAAACGGAAAATGTTGTTTTTACAATTTTTACATTGTTACAAAGGTAAACAGGAAATATTAAGTTTGTGCAAAGTAAGCAACAAGGGGAAGGAATCATTTAAGACCCAATAAAGTATACATATTCTTGATCAGCATCCGCTGATCAGCTGCCGAGTCGATAAAAAATGCTGTCCGTCCTGTAAAACGAGATAACGAGTTTACGAGATATTTGCATACAAGTTTGTTGAGCGAGGTTTGTTTACATTTGTAGGTCCTGTGGCTACATTAAGTAACCTTTTCATACCAAATTAGTTTTAAAGTAAGCTGATTTGAATAAAGTTACAGAAAATCTAAACACGAAGCTTTGAATATGTTTATAAGATACCAATTTATTGATTTTAATATGGAAATATAGAAATTTTTAGATAAAATCGTTTTTTTTGCCAAGTTTAAATAATTCCGAAAACTTTATTGTTGATATTAAAAATCTCAGGTTATAAGAGTTGGTAGTCCTTTGTCTCCCCTAATTTACTACATTTTCAGTTTTTCGATATCATCTTGCATTTAATAGATATAGACCAAAACTACAAAAATTAACGACAATTTATTAAATATTTTTAATAATATTAAACTCTAAAATCCATTTAAATCAATAAATATCAACATGAAATAACTTTTTAATGACCACTTGTTTGTTTCACGATAGCTACTTTCTTATTTTCAAACTACAAGAAATTTTAATTGTAAATATTATGCAAAAAAAATGGACAATTTGTATTGTTTTTGGGCTACAACTTTTAAATGCGAGGTGATATCGAAAAACTGATTAGTAAATTAGAGGAGACAAAGAACTAACAACTCGTAATTTTTGAGAATTTTTTTTATTACACAACATTTTTTACAATAATTTAAACTTGGAAAAAAACTGAGATTATCATAATACTACCATATTTTTCATTTTAAAATCAAACAAATTGTACCTAAAGAACAAAATCAAGACTTTGCGTTTGGTTTTTCTGTAACAACATTCAATTCAGCTTATATTAAATCAAATTTGGTTGGAAAAGCTTACTTAATGTGACCACAGGTCCTACAAGTGTAGGCAAACCTCGCTCAACACACGTTTTTGCAAATATCTCGTAAACCTGGCGCGATGGGAGAATACGAACAATTGATTTGAGTTTGAGTAACTTCTCTGTTTCAAAACCTTGTAAGCCCGTGTAATCGTTTATGAATTTTAACTGCTGGGTTTGTGTTATTCCAGTATGTACTGGGCGCGTTTCGTGTTGATTTACACTCCTATTAATTTTATGCTTTTTATCTAAATAAGTTATTTTACTGTACAGTGCGCGCGCACCATACTTAATTGGTTTTTGTTAACTGTTGTCTAAAACAATTTAAAAATTTAATTGCAGTTGATTTAGTTGCAAGTTACAATTAAGCTAATCAATTGCAATTGATTGGAATCATGTAGTCTTCATTAAGCAGGAGAATATGTTTGATTATAATGTGGCATACTTTTAGGCGGCCGCTTTGAACTGATATTTTGAGTAAGTTGTAAAAAATGACTCAGCTCACAATTAGCAGCTTTAACATCTCACATCTGACACTTAGAGCTTCTTTCATTACCTACTCAAACAGAAAATAAGTGTAAACAACGCATTTGCAGCTATTTTTTAGTAACTTTATGCTAATGAGTCTGTTCTCAGAATGAATCAATGCGCAAAATGTTAAAAAATGTATAATTAAAGTTGCAATTACAAATCGCTGGCCAACAGTGCTTACAAACTACTTTGTTAAAATAGTCTGGTGAGAACCCCTTCAAAACCTAAACACAGAATAACAAAAAAAAACCCAAAACAAAACAAATGCCAAAAACCGGTTTACTACACAGTAAATAAGAAATCAAATTACAATTTCACTCAAAACAACTCAACACAAAATTGTAATATCGCTCAAGAGTGAGATTACGAGAACTGCGACTGAGAGATATCGGAATGAGCATGGCACCGGGTGGCTGGCTACTTTTCTTACCGAAAACCAACTTGTCAGACGTGCAGCAGACATTGTCCGTAAAGGTTCACACTCGTGCTACAGATTTCCAAAGTTCAAATAAATTTAAAACCCAGTGCTCTTTTTTTGGAAAATGGTGTCCGCTCTGAAATGCAGTTTGGCCGTGGCCGTTATGATTAGTCTGGCCTGCTCAGGTGGGTTTGGAGTTGGAAAATTGTGTGAACGGAATGAATTTTAAATTCTGTAAAAACTAGTTTGGTGTTGCAACATAAGCTGAGTGTAACTATAATTGAATTTATTGTCGACGATATTAATAAGTAATTTTTTTACTTAATGCAGATAGGAGTTTAAAGAGTGTGAAAATTTATTTCAAAAGTTTTCCTTGATTTCAATTTTAATTAAACGAAAAAACGATTAATTTCGGTAAAAAGTAAAAATAATGTTAAGTTATGGCTATTTAATTGATTTATTGAACAATCGAAATTTTTGACTGTGTCAGCCAATTGCTACC
Organism: Lordiphosa magnipectinata; assembly: GCA_037044535.1. Classification (NCBI taxonomy): domain Eukaryota; kingdom Metazoa; phylum Arthropoda; class Insecta; order Diptera; family Drosophilidae; genus Lordiphosa; species Lordiphosa magnipectinata. The sequence goes on along the minus strand of JBAMBO010002640.1, from coordinate 121,579 downwards.
AAAAATTTTAATTATTCGAGCTTTGTTTAAAATTCTACAAGCTTAAGGACCCGTAACTATATAAAGGACCAATCGTATGAAGTTGGTATGTTCCAACTGTTTTTTTTATTTAAGTATAAGCTACGTTTTTGTCATACATTGCTTGTTCAAATTCGAGCCAGTTTTCAGGACAAAGTTGAAAAGCAGTACAAAATGCGGAGAAAATATGACATTCTTGTAATTTTGAGTATAAAGATGTGACTTTTTGACTTGTTACTTAGAAATGTTTTGTGAGCCAAGCCAAGAGCAATGTCTTCCTCTAAGACGTCAAACCAAAATTCCAAATAGTTTACGAGATATGGAGTTGCACAACCCAATCAGAAACTGCAAACTTCAAAGTGCAATAAAAAGTGAACGACAGCTTACCAGACCCAACCCTGGGAAGGTTTTTGTACAAACATCATACCCTTTCAGAATTTTTTAGTCTTGACTCGATCAAATTTTTAGTGTTTCACAGTGTTACCTACGCCCCCTTTTGCTGAAGAGTATAGTAAAATTTAAATACAAATTGAACACAAGAGGAGAATTAAGTTTCTTTTCTTTTATTTCGAACCGTTCTGCCTCGAACGAGTATAACTTCGACTATATAATCAAATTATGCAGAGAACAATAAAATAATGCTAAGCGCTGCGGTTGACCAAGGATTTGAAGCGTAAGCGACAAGCGTAAGGTATCATATTACTATTACTCTGCGGCTGTATTGCAACATAGTTGCTGGCCACTTAGGCAAAGTTGCTGACCACTGAAAATGTTGACAACTAAGTTGTGAGCAAGGGTGGCTGAAACTTTTTTCATTATATTATATTTTCTCAATAAGAAAGTTGACGAGAACCCTCGTGGATTATTAAAATGTGGTTTTGCTGTGGTGGAATATATGAGCTCATCATTTGAAAATAATTTCATATATCATAAAGTCTCTTTTGAGACTTTCATTCGGTTTTTGACCAATAATATGTTAGCGAACAAACTCAATAGACTTAAGACTTTTTGTTAAGTTAATTAGCATACAAAGTAGCAGAAATATTTACAAACACAAATTTGAATTCTTTATTGTTCTTATGACGAACAGCATCGGTGGATCCGGTTTAGGCGGGGAAAATTCTATAAAGGCCAGTGAAGGTTGGTCCAACAGTATCTTTGACAGTAGCTGCAATTTATAGATTCTGGAAGTAGAGCATCTGTGGCTTGCTGTGATAAGCTGTTGGAGTTGCAGTTAAGTCGTTTGGAACCTTGCATTGAGGTCGTTGCTTCGATTGAGGCTCGATAAGCAAGTTCACCTGAGCAGGCTGAAGTCGCCTCAGGTGCAGGTAGTTGTTTTGCCTCTATTTGAGGACTTTGCAGTTCCTTTGTCTCTAGTAGAGGTCCCTTTAGTTAAGGGGCCTCTAGTTGAGGTGCCTATAGTTGAGGTGCCTATAGTTGAGAACTTTGAGGTGCCTCTAATTGAGGACATTGAGGTGCCTCTAGTTGAGCACTTTGAGGTGCCTCTAGTTGAGAATTTTGAAGTGCCTCTAGTATAGGAATTTGGGTTGCCTCTAATTGAGGGCTTTGAGGTGCCTCTAGTTGAGAGCTTTTGAGGTGCCTCTAGTTGAGGACGTTGTGTTGCCTCTAGTTGAGAACTTTAATTTGCCTCGATGAGGACTTTGATTGATATGGGTTTGAGTGCTGTGACTGAACCCGAATCAATTAAAACGTTTTGTAGACAAAAAAACAACTCTCACATATATATTCCTTTTTTTCTCCAACTCTAACATAATCAGTTTCTCTGCCCACAGCCTATGCCATCAAGTGCTATCAATGCGAATCCCTAACAATGCCAAAATGTGGTCTGAAGTTTGAGGCGGATGAAACTTTGCTGATCGATTGTGCACGTATTGGACCGCCACGCTATCTACAAAATTTCTTCCCATTGCGCAATGCTACCGGCTGCATGAAGAAGACGCTCGAGAGTGGTAAGTCTACCTGAATTATGTTTTGATGTCATCACAATTTGTTATGATGCTTGTGATGTCATGCGTAAATACACATTTATTTGTTGTTTTCTACTATAGTCACGTTTCAGCTTAATTATAATAATGACGTGATTTGTGATTTAAAAACCTGCGCCACCAGTTTTTCTCTCGTTCTCTGCTCTCTGAAAAATTTATTTAATATTACATTAATATTTTTTTCTCATACATATAGCTGACACTGAACTTTTTTCGCTGTGCGTTTTCCAATATTTTATCTTTTGAGCTCATCTCCATTGAACTAATTGACTTTTAATTTTCCAACAATAAGATCATTTAAGTGGCACCAAAAACCAAATCAACTGGAACAAATCTTTTGACTGATGTGTTTGTGTGTGCTTAACTAGAAACTTTCCACATCGAAAAATGTAGAAAATGTTTATATGTTTAGATGTGTCACAGGGCGTAGCTAATTTGCACAATTATTTACGTTAAGGTACAGTCAATTGTTTGCTAAATGACAAAATATATACAATAGTTCTCTCTACGTTTGTTTACTTGTCGGCTATTTCACTTTTGCTTAATTATTTACTTAACTGTTTCTATCTCTCTGTTTTAGTGGTCGGACATCCCCAGATTGTGCGTAGCTGTTACTTTGGAGATGTTTCCAACATTCAAAGCGGCTGCCAATCGGATCCCTCTTTGCCCTTCGTCAAGCAACTGGGCTGTGATGTTTGCACAAAGGATGAATGCAATGGTTCCAGCTCATTGACTCCCATTGCTGGTGCAATTTTGGTGTTCTTTGGCTTGGCACGTATTTTGGCTTAGATTATCTAATGTCATTAGTTCGTAATATTTGATTGTATGTAAGCGTATACCTCTGTCTCGTTCTCTTGAAATGATTCACTTTTGTAACTGTGAACATTCGTTTTGTTTAAATTTTTGTGCATATTTAATTGGTAATAAACAAATAATTAATAATCAGGTAAAGTGAACGTGGTATTTGTTTTATTTTATTTTGAAAGGTTGAGAAGTGATGTAATAATGGAATTCTTTTGAACTAAATGATAAATAAATGAGTATTTAATGAGTTTTTTAGACTTTTTTAATTTCATCATAATTGAGCAGCAATTGTTACTAAAGCTGATGACACTTGTACGATGCTGTTGCGTATACAGTTATACAATCAGCTACTCGACCACGGTCGCTCAGCTAGTGTACCAGCCAATTCTTAATAAGCCTCACTTAAACAATGTTGTTAATGAAATCATGCCTTCGAGATCATTGGGTTTCTCGATATGAGTTTATGCAGAATAGCCAACTCAGACCAGTAAAATAACAGCTTTATACTCAGAGAAAGATAGTAGCCCAAAACAAACACAATTGCTCTACAATAATTTAGATCTAGATCAGCGATGGTCACCGGTACCCCCCAGGGGCCGAACACATTTCGCTATCGAAGCTGGTTCACGGCGCTTTATTTTCGCACAAAAATACACTCTCACTTTTTGACCTCGCTCTCGTTTACCAACAGCTGATGCTAGATCAGGTTGCCTTTTTAAAATTGCTGTACAAGTTTGCGGTCGGAGTCTAGTAGTCCTCGCTCATAACTCTAAATCTCGATTTTCGCGCTTTAACTAGGCTACAACCGTGCTTACTTCGACACACATCCGCATAACGTTATATGCGCCGTGTATGCTGTTTGCTCAGTTGGCATTGAGTATGTATGCTATCGTAGAGGCTCTCATAAAATCTACCAATTAATGCTTAGTGTTGGCCTGACATAATATTGCTAGATTATGGTAAAAAGTCGGATAATTGGTTCTTCGCGAATATCTTGGAAACGGAAACTAAGATATGACCAGTGCTTGGAAGTACCTGGGTACAAATACCTGGCTTACATACCTTATTGATAGCATATTTTGTGTACCTTTTACCTGAACCTCGGTATTTTCAAATGCCGCGTACCTTTTAGCTATACCACAGGTCTGAATTTGCATTTACCTAGTCAATTGGTAACGGTACTCAGGTACTTTTCAGTGACCGTGATTTAATGCACTCCGATTACATTATATTATATTTGGCATCGCGCCATCGTCGCATCGTAGAATCGTAGGCATCGCCACGTAGCATCGTATATTTTTGTCTAATACTTAGTTTTGCTTAAATACTTGGTTTTTATCGTTGGTTCTACACAATCCAAAAAGTGTGTGATACCTTACAATTTACCAGACTAGACGTGTATTATTGAAGACATTTTAAGTAGAAGCAAGTTTTCCATGGATCTGAAGACCGACAGCAAGAGACAGAGGAGTGTCCTTACATTGAAAGTTCAATATATCAGCGATGGGCAACCAATGACCCGTGGAGTCTTCGACGCCCGTTATTGCTCTCAAGAAGCAATCAAATGCAGACATCATCAAAATGCAACCTTGCAAAATTGCATTCTGTGTGAGAAAGTGTCTTACACTCACGGTTGCCACTAGGAAAAAATTAAATGCTCCAAAAAAATTCGTAATGATGCTCCATTGGGAAAACAAGGAGCTTTAAAACGATTTTCTTTAATTGAAAACTTGACTTCGAGCGAGGCAAAGACTTTGGTTTTGTCCACTATGATACTTCCAAAATTTAAATTGAACCATATTAAAACAACTAAATTGTAAAGTGTTTGAAAGATTGGCTTGTTGAAGAAATTATGGAAAATTTTAAAACTGTTGGCAATGAAAGTTCAAATACAAAGGATTCTGAAGACTTTTAAGAAACAGACAAGATGACGAAATATTCGAAGCTGCTATGTTAAAAATTTGAGATAGCATATAAGAGACATTTTAATAATAAAACATCAAATAAAATCACAATATTTTTTGGCTTTGACATGCCAATTCGTAATCAGCAGGAATTAGTTAAAGATGCTCGGGATACTCACAAATGGTCTCAATTTGTAGAACTGTGTTAACATTAAACATTATAAAATTCTCTACAAATAAAGTTGACACTCCTGTTTAAAAATCTCCTAAAACTCTTACTTAAATTTGGTGGAAATTAGTGAGGTAAAATTGGACCCTTTCATTAAGTCAAGCATTTCCCTTCTCTCTAGAGTCAATTTGCCGAAGTGCATTACACGGTGCTCACCTAGTATTGGACATCGCACTATGAAATGTGCTACATCTTCTCTTTCATCCATGTTGCATAGGGTGCATCTGAGTACTTCAGTTCTTGCACGAAAAATAAGCGATATTGCATGATTGTCCACATCATCACTAAAATAATTTCCTTCACTACCGTCGTAACCTTTCAGATTATTTTGGTCTCGACGCGATCAACTTTTTTGAGTTCAAAAATGTGTCACAATGTCTTTAAAAAGTCCTCAGGCATTCTACCACCAGCTCGTACATAAATATTCTAGGTTTTTATTGCCCCGTTACAACTTGACTTTTGCTTTATTTCCCTTCTCAAAGTCGTATTATTCCAAGATTGGGTTTGATTCAAAAAAAGATTCTGTAAATATGGCACCCACTGATCCAGTACCATACAAAAAAATTTACCGGCTAAAATAACAAGAAATTTATATTAAATCTTATAAAACTGACCTAAGTAATGTTTGTGAACCGAACCTTTTTCCAAACAAAGCTCATAAATTAAGAAGATTCGGTTTTGCGGGGATCAGTTTTTGATTGGTTTGCAGCCTTGGCATAAAAATTAATTTTTGGAAAGACTTAGCCAATCCAAAATGCTTGTAACCGATCAGCCTAAGATATGCCCATACCCGTGTATGTAACTTGGTTTTTATACTCTGTACCAAAGGTTCACAGAGTATAATAAGTTTGTGCAAATGTTTGGAACAGCCACAAGAACACATCTCCGACCCTTTAAAGTATATATATTCTTAATGAGCATCAAATCCCGAGTTGATATAGCCATGTCCAACTGTCCGTATGACCGAACTTTTAGGTCGCCTTAACTTTTCCGTTCCTTCTAGGCCAACTAGAAACTATTTACCTTTAATCTTGCCCAGATGCACAACAGATTATGCCCAGCACAATCGTTTTCGGGTCTTATGTCAAAATTACAATGATCTCTATCACCTGCTCTCAACAGATCTCTCTCTCTTCTCTCTAAAAACGTCTCTCTATAATTATCTCCGGGGAAATCTCTGACCACTCCCAGCTGTGAGTAGGGGCATAGCTTGTCGGACTGGCTAAAAAATCCTCCCCCACCGGGTCAGAGATTTTCCGGTTATTTAGTTTTAAGTTTTTCGTATAAATTTTTTATTTTTAAAGTTTACTTTAAGATATTTTTCTCTCTATCTCAGTTATTTTTATACTCTGTACCGAAGGTACATAGAGTATATTAAGTTTGTGCAAAAGTATGTAACAGGGAGAAGGAATCGTTTCCGACCCTATAAAGTATATATATTCTTGATCAGCATCAACAGCCGAGTCGATATAGCCATGTCCGTCTGTCCGTCTGTCTGTCTGTCTGTCTGTCCGTCTGTCTGTCTGTCCGTCCGTATGAACGAAGAGATCTCAGAGATGGTAAGAGATAGAGGTTTGACATGTATGGGACATATATTTCTTATACTTGCAGGCAGATCAAGTTTATTTTCAATTTTTGCCACGCCCCCTCCCGCCCCCGCAATTTGGAAAAAACTTCATATCTCCTACAGTTTTTGAGATAGATCGTTTGTTCCTTTTAGAGATACCTTGTAAACAAAATTATTTATCGATTTGCTGAAGGAATGATAAAGATCGGATGAACGATACTCAAGTTATGGGCAAAAAACGGCCCTAACCGTTCACAGGCAATCTTAGTGCGAGAGAGAGAAACTTAGAGAGCGCACCGCGTTGTGCCCGGGGTGTTAACTGGCCGTTTGACTCCTGAGCAAATGCGAGTGTAAGGGTACAGAGTATGTTATAGTCGGGCTTGACCGACTTTCTTTCTTGTTTTTTTTTTATATTGTCTTATTTTTTATCTCCTTTGTTCCTACTTAACTGTAGGTTTTGGTTTTTTTCTCTCTCTCTCTTTCTCTCTCTCTCTTTCTCTCTCTCTCTTTCTTCTCGATCTCTATATTATTAAAGTTTTTGTTAGCTCTAATAACGTCTCTGACTACAATTGGCTGTGAATAGGGGCATAGCTGGCCGGACGGGCAAATAAAATTCCCCCACCGTGTCGGAGTCGTTATTAGTTTATTTTGTAATTTTATTAGATTTTCTTTGATAGGCTTCAGTAGCTCATAAAAATTTTTGTAACTTATATAAATTTTCGTTGACAGCCTTTTTTTGTCAACTCTAAATAAATAAATAAATAAATAAATGATTAAACACATCTCAGAACCTTTAAGAGCTAAAGGTTCGACATGTATGGAATACCCTTATACCTGAATGCAGATCAGCAGCAAAATGTATTCTAAGCGTACACTTCCACAAGTACAGGGAATATTACAGCCTTACTTACTTGTATTTTAACTAAAAGTAAAAAAATCAATACGATTTAAGTTTGTGTCTTACGCTGTTTGTGTTCATTTTGAGTCCAAAATACTTGGATTCTTTTTTGTAGGAGTATTTCTTCTTAAGATTAGATTAATAACCGGAAAAGACTGGATATTTATATCATTAAAGCTCTAAGAGGGTCCAGCTTGTAAAGAATTGGTCGACGAACAACTTAGGAACGAATAGTTCGGCGCCTGCCACAGTAATGGTACGACATAAGGGCCATTGCTTTAAAAAAATACTTAATTGATCACCATCCTGAATGTTCTTAACACTTACATTCACACACATCTATATCTCACATATCATTTAATTTATTGAAATTGAAGTTTCATCTTAATTAACCAAAAATTTGTACTTTTCCTAAGTGGTGTTGGCATTCCCCCAACAAGCAAACATTGGATTTTTCATAATTTTCTATTTTCTTCAATTAAGTAATTTTTAAATTATGCCAAATGAGTTTGGGTCAATTGCGACCAGACAGACAGATGCTTCCCCTCCACTCACTGCCAAAGATGCCTCTTGAGTTTTTTGACCTTTTCGTGGCGTTGCATTACCAAATGCATTTAACACTTTGTAAACTCAAATTCGAAGGGTAATTTCAAACTTGACTTGCAAATGAAATTAATTTCAATTGTGTATGATTAACAAGACGAACAATAATACAGACATACAGAGGACATGAGGGCATGCGGGGGCGCTGGTTTTGGAAGGGGCTCAACATTTTCTGTTGTTAAATTTTTTAAGAAACTTTGTTGATTTTATGGTGGGGTGCACAGTCTAATGTGAGCCCAGGTGTTTCAAGTTTTAACCTGAGTTTGAGTCATTGAACCACAATTTCAATTTTATGGCTATGCCCGAGATAAGTTCTCTAATAACCAAAACTGCACAAGCAAGCGAATTTTTTGTAACCAGATTTAATCAAGCGAGTAGAAGATGATTATAGGTAGAGGCATTTTTCATGGGTGCAGTCATAGCGAACCATGTGAAAGTGTAAACAATGCAATGGAAGACAGTCATATGACTGAGTGGAGCGTCATTAATTTGCACAGATTTTCTGAGAAAAAAAGTATTTCTTCCACGCTTATATTCAGATTGCAGCAAATTGAAGGTCTTGTTGATAAACGAATGAGCTTTAATCTTAAATTCAGAAATATACTTTGGTATCACACAGCTTGAAGCAACTATAAAAATTAGTCTACATTTTAAACATTTCGTAACTCTAGCTTTTTCCAACTCTGAAAAGTGACTCCATTAAATTCTGGTACTCACTGACAGTTGCTAGGATTGAAATGTTGAAACTGCGTCTTCATATTTCAGTGAAGACAATGATGATGTTCGCATAGCAAAGCATAAAAATCATAACATAAATCAAGCTTACATAATGCTCGAAAGCCAAATAAAAAAACTTTCAATAGCTTTGCGTGAATCCAAAAGAAAGAGCAAAACGTAAACGACAAAAAACATCTGACATCACCCGCAAAACAACTAGGCAAAAATTATTTCTATGTATATATACTTACTTGTGCATTAATTCTATATACCATTTTTGTATGTCGAAAAAAAAAATTCTAAGTCAAACGCTAAATAATTCCAAAAAGTCAACCGCAAAGAACACGCAATGAACACAATAATCTCACTCAGGGGAGCGCCAAACCAGAAAAGAAATCACTCACTCAGCATTTGAGTTGAGCGGCTAGTAGGGTGAGTCCAACTAAGTGGTTGTTGTTTAGGCTTGACGCGCTTCTAGCGGTCCAACACATACCAAACGCTTGTCAGACGTCGTGCCGTCAAGGTCTATTACGATCATCAACTCAACTCGAAAGTTTTTAAAAACAAAAGAAAATGGTGTCAAGTGTAAAGCATTTACTGGCTCTAACCCTCCTGGCCACATTGGCCTGCACGAGTATGCAAAAGCAACGAAATGATAATACAAATTGATACCCTAATATCACATTTTTACCAGGCTATGCCATCAAATGCTACCAGTGCGAGTCCCTTACCAATGAGAAATGTGGACAGAAATTCGAATCGGATAGTGCCTGGTTGTTGGACTGTTCACGCATTGCACCGCCACGTTTCCTGTTAGGCGTATACCCCGTACGCAATGCCACAGGCTGCATGAAGAAAGTCATCGACACCGGTAAGTGGCCCAGGGATCAGCTCTATATACTCAATTATGATGTCATAATTGACTACGCCCCATGCGAAACATTGCTTAAAGGGAAAACTTCCTCACTTAACCAATTAGCTTGATTAATTTTAATCACAAGCGAATTAAGTGCGTGGGTGTGAACAATTTTAGGCTAGTTATGCACAGAAATTAACCAACTATACAGACTGGGCGTGTATATGCATACTTGATTAATTATAGAAATATTTTAAGAGCTTCGTATACTATATAGTATATATATATATATTCGTGTTCGTGTGCTCTTGAAGCAATCAAGTATAACTTTTAATATGTGAATTTTAATAAGTTTACGAGGCGATATGCAATTGATTTTGAATACTTTTTCCTCTTCTTGGAATAGTATGAAAATTGATTGATATTAAAATTTTGAGAAATTGGTCTGTTTTTCTCGCTTTCTATTGCATTCCATATGCAACCATAAAAAAATAATAGCATCTCAGAACGTAGTTCATATTCACCTGCCATAAATTTGTCTCCAAACTAGTTTTGTTTAATGACTTTGGTTTGTTGTTTTAATTGCATAAATTTTTATTTGCTAGTTCGACTTTTGTTTTGAACTTCTTATGATATTTTTGCGTTTGTGGTACTTTTTGTAGCTTATGTATTTTTTATGAAAAAGTTTATAATACACATTGAACCGGTTTTGAACTGGGTAAATATCTAATTTCATATTAACAACTTACTCAACAAATTGAAATTCATTGCTGAAATTTTTGCTGAGAAATGGCTCTGAACCACTTTTGAACCGGTACAATACAGACCGGCAGCTTTTTAGGTCTGTTCCCGTTTTCAATTTGGATCAAACTGTGCGGAATCGGAATTTTTAAGTGTTCCCGCTTTCAAAATCCGACTGTCTTATATGTCTTTCAACTTTAAAAACCCATTTATCTGCATTCGAACCTCTTGATGTTTCGGCCGAATTCTTCATTCGTTTCTTAGAAATCACAATTCATTACAATTTCAAACAATCAAATTCGGGAACGAGAACAGGCCTGATAATTCCCATGAATTCCACTTAGTCTGAACAGACTGCCTGATAACTAACATAAAAAATATGGTAACCTGCCAGTGTCTGAACGCACTCTTACTTTATATTGTCAACCTACAAACCTCCGGACCAATTTTGAGCAACTTTTTTGAACTGTTTCGGAATCTCTTTAACTTGGCAAAAATATCTTACTCCACCAAAGAAGTAACAGGATATGCAATAACCACTGAGAAGGAAGTTCTTAAGCTCGCGACTTTGCCCAGCTATTCATCTGTGTATACTGCAGAGATAATAGCTTTACTAGAAGCATTACAAATATCAGTTTAAAAAACAGGGAAACTATGTATATGCTCCGATTTATTATCAGCTGTCGATGCTATTCAGAACATAAACAATTCGTCCTTTTATCCAGCAACCATAAGAACTCTTTTAATTAGGTACTTCCCAAAAATTAAAATCCTTTAGATACCCAGTCATGTTGGAATATTAGGCAATGAATATGCTGACGAAACAGCGAGAGGAGCAACAACATCACCTCTATTCACATCCTCAAACATTAATAAAACAGACATTAATAGATACATAAAACACGCCTTTTCAAATATTAACATAAACCTAATACAGCACACTTCACTCTGGTACTAGTCCTTAAATCCGAGCAAAAACAATATCGACCACTACCTCAAGCAGACAGAAATCAGTCGCCTACCAAGAAAAGAACTGGTAAAACTTATCAGACTACGGCTTGGACATACAAGACTCACCCACGAATATCGGCTCTTATAAAACAATAGTAACAACTTCCACCTCTGCAACACAAATGAACCTCTCACAATAGATCACGTCCTAAACGAGTGGATTTCACTGCAAAGCCAAAGGAACAGCTTCTCCAACCGAAACCTAACTTCCTTCCTTACAGATCCATCTCCAAAAAACCTTCTAGATATAATAAAATTCCTTAAATCATATCTAATATTATATTATTCACTTGCTCTAATTAGTGTTTCTTTCAATTCTATATATATTCTATAATCTGTTACTTTAAGCTTAAGTCCTTCTTTATATCCTGTATATTCAATTCACCTGTAAAAAATCATTAGAATCAGCCGAAAGCCACAGTAGCTATGGCCTACTCTTAGTATGAAAAAATCTAAGGCGTTACTCCGTCAAGAAAGAGTGCATATTTCCCTACTAGTAGGGGCCCTTACTGGACACTGCCTAATAGGAAGACACGCCGCTCGGCTCGGCATCAGACACAATGACTTCTTTAGAAGCTGTTATTGAGTGGACGAGGAGGAGACACCCCTTCTGTCATGGTCCAGCTCTTAGCAGAAGGCAACTCACAGTTTTGGGTCGTCCTTTTCTAAACGATCTATCAGACATCTCTGAAATAATTCTTGCCTCTCTGCTCAAATTTGAGCTATTTTCTAAATTGTTTAACGGGGAAGACCCTCCCTCTAGGATCCCAACGTAGAAAGGGTTACATGGTAACACAACGGGCCTTCATTGGCCTAAGTGTTGAAATGGGATTCTCCCCAAATAAATGCCAAAATTTGTGGCCCTTAAGCCAACAACCACGTTTGGTCGGTCGTCTCTATCTCTACGCCCATCCCAATATGTTTTTTTAAGTCTTTTATTGAACATCATTGTTCAATCTTCAACGGTCTTTGCCTGCATACTCATGCCAGTGCTGCCATAGCCGCTTGGCAATGCCAAAGAGACTTAGCAGCAAAAATTTTCCAAGTTTTTTAGAAAAATTAGCCTGAAATTTAAGCTGCCTTTACACTTGTCATATATCTCTAAGGAGTCTCTCTAAAGACACGATATAATAGTGTAATAGGCAAACATATGCCTCTGACGAGAAACTTTTGCCTTCTCTTTAGACAAATATGATGAAATAGAACCGGTTCTATTTGATAAAAGTAACTCTGTTGAGACAAAGCTGTCAATTTTGTGGTGTTGCCATTTCCCCCCAAAAAATACTAAATTTTTATTCGATATACTCGATTTTCTTTATCGATTACACTAAATTGAGAACTCTGAAAGTTGTTTAAAAATAAAAAACAATTCTACCTTTCATTTATTTATTTGCGAAAATGACAGACAATCGGGTATGTTTAAAACCGTTGCAGAATACGCATTGTGGCTAACATACTATATTAATTTTAGACTTCCGGATGGTAAAACTCCTGGAGTTTTACGAAAATGAGACACTCCTATTCGACAGCAAGAGCAAGTTGTACAAAAACAGGAAGGCTCGCCAAGCAGCGTTTTTATACCCGTTACTCGTAGAGTAAAAGGGTCTACTAAAGTCGTGCAAATGTATGTAACAGGCAGAAGGAATCATTTCCGACCATATAAAGTATATATATTCTTGATCAGCATCAACAGCCGAGTCGATATAGCCATGTCCGTCTGTCCGTCTGTCCGTCTGTCCGTCTGTCCGTCCGTCCGTCCGTCTGTATGAACACCTAGATCTCAGAGACTAGAAGAGCTAGAGCAACCAAATTTGAAATGTAGACTCCTATTGTCTGCACGCAGATCAAGTTTATTTTCAATTTTTGCCACGCCCCCTCACGCCCCCGCAATTTGGAAAAAACGTCATATCTCCTACAGTTTTGATGATAGATGGTTCGTACTTTCTAGAGATATCTAGTTCTTAAAATTATTTATCGATTTGCTGAAGGAATGATAAAGATCGGATGAACGATACTCAAGTTATGAGCAAAAAACGATCAGTTAACACCCACCACCCACCCCACTCATAACCTAAGCATTGCGTTCAGCAGCAAGAGAGAGAGAGAGAGAGAGAGAGAGAGACGAGTTAAAAAATGTTGCATACTTTTCGGCTGACCCACCTCAGGCATACAGTAAGGCTATTAAACATTTGTTTCCATGAGTAACGGGTATATCGAAGTCGGTTAGAGCCGACTTTAACTTACGCTCTCGTTTAATATAGAGCAGAGGTTGACTTCAATAAATAAAGACATGAACGTCGAGAACATTAAAACTAAATTAAATAATTTACCCTGCCAATACACCGATTAAATGAAAAAATTAACAAAGAGCGTTTTGGTTTGAGAAGATGCGCTTTTTGAAGAGCCACATTCGAATGCGCCCATCGAGCTCTACTTTTGCTCGTTATATCGATTTATATAACAGATCAGATCCTTCACTATCAGAAAAATCGATTTCCGAGCCGGAGCAGAAACGTCCTAGGGTCGACGAGAAGGAACAATTTCCTTCACAATTTTTACAGATTTGTGGTATAGAAACAATGTTAACTTTTTGGTAGTTATATTTCCCCCAAAAGGGATTCGAAATAAGTTGAAAAATAAAATAAATTGTGTTTTATTGAAAATGCAAAGAAAAAAGTTTATCCTTGAGCCTGGTATTCATTTCATATCCAATTCAATTTTGTCCATAATCGCGCGGACTACATTATTTTGTTTATTAATTCTGTCAAACACTTGCAACAAAAAGAAAACAATTAATAATTAAAATCACGCCCAACTGCTTATCTCAAAATCGACGTACTCGGGTTTAATTTAAAAAATTCAACACAAATACTTAAAAATTAGCATATAAATTTAATTAATTTTGATCGTGTTTGGCATGCAAAGCAATTGTCATAAATAAATGCTTTATTTTTCATATATGTCGATTGTTGTTGTTAAAAGGCAAAAGCTGCTCGTCAAGAAACAACTGGAATATTTTCCAAAATTGTTCCCCTGGGATACAAATTGTGCCTCAAAAAACGAGGTGACCACTAAATCACCTTTAACAATTGCTTTGTTAATTATAAAGGGGAAAAACCAGGGAATGTCAGCGGCAATTAAACAGCCTGTCATGCATAAATTAGTCACAGCCATATACATACTCAGTACGAGCACTTAAATCAACATCTTAAGTCGATATCAAAATGTCTGAGCCCTAATTGTTCACTAAACTAATGCGCAGTTGCATTCCATAGTAATAACAATTAAAATATTAACCACATACAAAGGTTGTAGTTGCTGAAAATAGAAACTGAATTTGAATTTTTCACCACAAAAGCCAACTTTTGTTATTTTTTGTTTGAGCATGTGAAAATTTGCATTAAAATGAGATCTCATTGTGCTGACGCAGTGCGTTCAATTAGCAACAATGACAGCAGCGAAAGTTTTTTTTCTCAACTAATTTTGTTTTTGTTTTTTTCCAGTGCCCGGCCATCCACAGATTGTACGCAGCTGCTATTTTGGTGATATTTCCAACACTCAGACCGGCTGCCAGGCTGATCCTTCGTTGCCCTTTGCCAAGCAGCTAAGCTGTGATGTTTGTACCAAGGATGAGTGCAATGGTTCCAGCTCCTTGACTCCCATAGCCGGTGCCATCTTGTTGTTCTTCGGTGTGGCCCGCCTGCTGGCCTAAGGGTCTTTAACTTGGCACATTCAACATAACGAATCTCAAAGTTATCCATTCACATTCATATGCATATCGTCCATGTTGTAAACATTTTGTTGTTCCAAATCAAAATTCTAGCTTAAGAAACATTTTGCTACACAATTTATGTTGCTGCGGAAATTAAGTATAATAAATTCAAATTGCTTACTTTTGTATTAAATTGGCTTTTTTGATACAATGTTTTAAACAAACACAATCATATTTTCGAAGAATAATGACTGAATATTGCCTAAAATTGAGAATTTCATTCTGGGATCAAAAATATCAAAAATGATGTCAGAAGTATGGTAAGAATGAATATTATTGAACCAAGAGTAAATTGCTTGATCCAAGTTTGAATTTTTGATTCCGATCATTCTCAAATCAAGAACAATGATTTCAATAAATAACGAAATTGTAAGAGCAGTTTCAACGCTATTCTTAATTCTTATTAAGTTTGCTTGCTCTCTCCGCTCAGATACTTATGCTCACTTATCTTGCGTCTCAAAACCAAATTAAGAACGAATTTAGCTTGTTTTAAAGACCTCTACGGACATCCGACTTATATAATCTAGCTTACTAAGTCACATATTTCGCTAACATAGAACAGGGGTGCCCAGAATGTATGTGTAGCAACAACAACCACAAGAACTCGAAAGATAAACCCGGATTTTCGTTTGTGTGTGTGTATCGGTGTCAATAGCGAAAAACGTTCGTCCACTGCGAGCGAGGCCAATCGCTAACCTACACCAGTGTTCCACAAAAAGAGAAAACAAAGAGAAAAAACAAACAAAGAGACAAAAGAGAAAAAAGAAGAAAAACAAAAGCGAAAATTGACTGTGTCTCTCTCTAACACACAATGATGCATGACTTTGGCATGCATTCGATGTGAATTGGCGAATATGTTCGGCACCCAGATGCTATGGCTGGCGAACTCTGACCTACGCTCACTACGCATAAGCAACACTGTTGTTGCGTTCAAGTTTGCCGGAGACACATAACCTATTTCCACCAAAGAAATGAAGCTTCATTCCTTGAAATGACAAGAAATGAAGAAAATTATATCATTTCTTCCATACACACTGTTGTTGCATTTTGCCCTACATTTCTTTCATTTCTCAAATATGATGGCATCCCCTCGAAGGAATTTGGTAAATTTTAAAAAAATACTCGCTACTCTCTGGCACTACTCGTTACACTTTGGAAGTAGAAAGTGTCATCACCAATAAACCGTTGATTTGAATTTTAAAAGTAGGCGCAATTGTGTTTAAAATATGAATTATTCAAAAAAAGTTGGGTTTTTAGCTTTCTGCTAATAATTCAGGGCGATAACAATGCGTAACAGAAAGTCCCCGTGAGTTTGAAAGAGGCGCCTGTTGTTTAAATCAAACCATTCAGCTGTTTTTGTCAACGTGGCATTGCGAATGTCAAAAAGATGACGATTTGTCAATGGAAACAGCATCGTTTTTAAGAAATGAAAATGAAAAGAAATGAAGCCAGTGGAAATAGGCTAATTGGAGGGAAAGAGAACAACAAACCATTCGCTCGGAAAGAAAGAGAGGAGAGAACGCATTTGAATGTGTTCTTGCTTTACGCAGCCCATAAGGCATGCGAGAAGACCATACGCTCCTGCTATAGCTTTGCGTAAAACAACAACGAGTGCTAAACTTGCAGAATGGGCTTGGGCACCCCTAGTTCAAAGTATAACGAGGCTTACTATTTATTCATCAATTTGAAACTATTAATTATAAAATTCTCTTGTTGATATTTCGAAAGTATTAAAATGATATTTCGAGGATATCAAATTGACACTAACTTGTATCAGGTTGATACTTTTTTGTATATATTTTTTAGTCTCTATTTGATGCTAGGTTTTAGCAATTTGATATTTCAATCGTCAAACTTTTAGTTTTATTTTGTTACTAAATTTTAGCAATTTAATATTTTTTCTTATGAATTTTGTAGAATTAATTCAGTTATCTACAAACTGCCATTTTACTTATATTTTGAAGTCTTACAATCAAGGATGTCCTCTAGAGTCTTTCTTATAAACGATTGCACTTCGAAATAAACTTGGACTACTTTATTTGTAAACTGATAAGAATAAGACCGGCTACTAGATCCTATGAAAGGAAAACCCTACGCATTAAATCGACTTGGCATTAAATAGGCGGTTTCAAAACGCTTAACTTTCGTCTAATCTAGTAACCGGGTATATTTGTGACCCTTCTCTTATAAAGTCAAAGAGCTTATATTTAATATGCTAACGTTTATACGAAAATCTCTAGAGATTTCTGAGTCACACCCGAATATGTATTTTATATACACTAATGAAATGAAATGGTCAGTTGTGGACACTTTACTTGGGGAAACATTGTTCTCTCACTTTTCAAGCTCCGTGTTCACGCGGATGTTGCTTAAACAGAAAACACTGTAATGGTGTGGCTCATTCGAAAAGATTTTTACGCCTTCGCAGAGACCGTGAGTGCAGATTTCTTCGTTTCAAACCTCGCTTATTAAGCGTCATCTTGCAAAGCGCAGTAACAGCCACAGCAGCATTGTGGCGTTGTATATGTCTTGTCTAAAGAGTTACATTTATTATAATCATCTGTTTGCAAAAAACGACGACAGCAACATATATACATACATATATATGTTCAGCTGCTTAAACTTACCTTGTAAATTTAAAAGTTAGTGCTGCATATTGAAATCCATTAATTTATTTTCAGTACGTCGTCTGGGAAGGTGCCTTCCATAGCATTTACTTTTAACTAAGTACTGATGTGACACGTCAAGCATCGCCAGCTACAGCATTCGACATGCTTGGTTTCATATAACAGCATGACTTTTTGAATTTCGAACTTACATTCATTGAAATGAACAATTTTGCGTATCAAATTAATATACTAAATATCAAATTAACACCCAAAATATCAATTTGATACTCTCTAGGATTATATTGATGAAAAACAAAATGTAATGCGATTTGAGACAACGCGCATCCAATTGATACTGATACACATTCTTTTGGGTGTACGTCTGCATTAATATAGTTGATTACTTCACTTCAAAAATCTTCCAAAAATAGTTGCACGAAAACTTAGAGCTTGTGTGACTACCAAACATTTGTTCACAATAATTTATTCAGAAATTCCACTAACCCGCCCAGACATTTCATATGACATATCATCATCATTATTACAATTCCTAGCGAAAGCTCCCTCCCATACACACACACACACACGATATACAAGTAGGAGGAATTAAGCTTTTCGAAAAACTTTTGGAATTCTCTTTGCTGCTGATAATATTTAGAATATTTGAAAGAGCTGCTGCTAATGCCTACCCACCTCCTCCTTTCGGTATTTCGGGTAAAGTATTTTAAGAGGCCTGCGCCTCCAATGAAACCCATTAAAATTAGACAAATTAAACTGCTGAGCGATGACGCCAGGCCAAAAAACTCAGCCATCAAGAGAGAGAACAACCAACCGAGCCCAAGGAGTTGAATTTGGAAATGCTTTTGGCATTCTTTTTTAGTACAATTTTGAGCGTAGACGTCAACTGACGACTGCTGATGGCGGGAAAACGGATATACTAGCACAACAACAACACGCGAAAGGCATATTGCCATTTCAAAGAGCTGCAGAAAGACGCGTGTTTGTAAAAATAAATTATAGAAATTGTTAATATATATACCCCTATATACAACTCAACTACGAATTCAATTGCGTATCGCTGAACATCGGTCCATTCATTTTTTGTTTGTGCTTTTGCCAAATATGCAGCAGTATTTACTTTTGTTTGGCGCGCTCATGAGTTGGCTGGCCACAGGTTTGTGTTTGCTGCCATAAAATTCAAATGTAAATATAAAGAAATTTCTGTTCATCCTCTCCAATGCCAATGGATATAGCATACGCCATCAAATGCTATTCATGTGAATCCGTCTACGAGCCAAGTTGCGGCGAGAATTTTGAAGTTGAAAATCATTTTAAATACGATTGCGCGTTCATTGCACCGCCACGATTTTTGGAGAACGAGTTGGGCAGTCCCAATGCCACGGCGTGTCTGAAAAGGGTTTTTAAAGGTAAGTTTTTCTGGGACTTTAGTTTTAATTTAGGTTTTGAAAATTTTTTCGAGTTTCCGTTTAGATGTACATGAAGTGGCGGTTGTAGCAAATTACACAAAAGAAGATATATATTTTTAATGCCAAGCCATAAAATTTTCAATGGGAAATGAATTATTTTAACTCGAATCTTTTTTTAAATTTACACTAGGCTACAAGGTCCAGTATTGAGAAGTGGCCGTGGTGATTGTAGACTATTTTCGTGTGCTGAACATGAATTTGTTTTGGGAAATGCTCCACCACTTTTCGTATTTTTGATAATTTAAGCTTAAAGTTGCTAGAACTGCCTACTTTTACCATTTTTGTGCGGGTTGTGGTGGAAACATAGATTGTTTTGATCGAACCGTTTAAGGAATCATCGTATAGTACAAATTTTTAGCCTTTTTTATACAAAACTATCCCAAATAATTCTGCGATTTTTTTAAGCAAAGATATACCATTTTACAAACATGTGTTGGAAATAACATTAATGGCAACTGCCCAAAGGTATGCAATGCAATAACACCCCAGCAGGCTAGTCGTCACTTATTATGAACTCTAAAGAAAATGTTTAGCCTTATTCATTGCATACTTAGGGGCAGTACTAAAAGTTGTCCTTTGAAACACATATATTCAAAATGGTACATCTTCGCTTTTAAATTTGAAGAATTTTTTAAATTGAAGAAATAGTTCTTTACGATAATGTCAAAGAAAGTCAAAGTTGAAGGGTTGGTTCCCCAATAAATGCTTCTAAAAAAAGTCAAAATTGGGTAAGCACTCATATTTTGGAACCCCAAGACGACTTACTAAGATTCGCTCGTTTTGGAACATTATTTTATTTAACTGTCATATAACCGATCTAGCCCAATTGCAACAAATTTTGTTTTGTTGATCTTTAATCTGGTCTCGATTTGCTCGATTTGCAACACCATTTAATATAATTGCCATATAACCTATTTGCCCCAACTTTGTTAGTTATAAATCATTAATCAAAACTAAAATTCGGTTTGTACAAGAATATTTGACTCCATAGACGATTTACCAAAATTTGTTCAGTTTAAAACACCATTTCACTTATTAGATTTATCTGACTTGCAGCAATTTTGATGTTTTGGTCGATTTTTATAGATTCGAGCAAAAACCAATTAGACCATCGGACATTTAAGTTAACTATTTGTATTTTTTCTTCCAGCATACTTTTCATCCACTAAACAAAACTGTAAAAAGTTTCAAGGGATTTTTTCAGTTTCAAAGTATTTCCTTCGCTAGCCACTACTTTTTCCCATCTTTCTGGAAATTTTTGGATACCATATCGAAAAAACTATGCTACTTTTGATGCGAGACACGAATCGATCCAATTTTGGAGTTCTTCAAAAGACCGAAAGTGGTGCCCTTGAGGAGAATGCGTCATCGACGAAAACAAATAGTTGTCGAAAGGGGCGGGTGGGATAGGAAATTCCACTTCAGCGTTTCAAAGTATTTTGTGACCGGCTGCGCAACATGTGGCCGAGCGTTGTCATGTTGTAAAATTACAGTGTCGTGCCTTTGCTCGTATTCTGGCCGTTTTTGCTTTATACTCGGTTCAAACGCATTAATAGAGTTGCCCAGTAATGGTTTTCGCCCCGGCTGTAGCAGCTCATAGTACACCACGCCCTATTGGTCCCACCAAATACAGAGCATGACATTGCCACCATCAATATTCGGATATGACGTGGATTTTGGCGTATGGCCGGGCGGACTGAATTTATTTTAGCGCTTGGAGCATGTTCCTCATAAGCTTCTGGCAGCATTCGATGGCCTTCAGCTGCATTTTTCTTCAAAGAAAGCAGAAAAGTAAGCTTTCCACCAATTGTGTTTTGTTGGCACAAAAGTTGACATATTCGCAGCACACAAAACGTATGCTGTTTACACTTCAGCAAAACGACATAAGATGTTTTGTGCAAAATTACGACATTTATTAAATTTATGTCAAAGTATCGACTTTGGGACCATTGTGTATTACACTGAGATTGAGAGAAGCTTGGCCCTGGCCCTCCTTTGGAGGTGCTGTTTGAGCCAATTTTACATTAACAAAGTTGATTCTAAATGATTTTCTTATGCTGAGCACGAATCTGTTTTCAGAAAAGGTCCATCACTTCGAGATTTTTAAGTAATTTGAGCTTAAGGTTGCAACAAAATGCATATTTCGACCTTTCTTAAGAGCGTTTTGTCAAGGACATATACTTTTCTTTTTACTCTCTTTGTTAATATTGTATAGAACTATTTCTTAGCTTTAAAATAGTATGTTCCAAAGAATTCTACTATTTTCTTATGCCAATATATACCATTTTAAGTATATTTGCTAGATGTGACATCATTTTGTACAGCCTATAAGTATGCAATGGGTGTTGTTGAGAATTTACATTAGGCTGGAATGACACCTGCTTTTTTTCCGACAATTTCTAGCAGCAATTTTGCTCTTATGGGAGCAGTTGTTAAATTCGCCGCACAATTTATTGCTGCTAAAGGCAGAGAAGCCGGCAGAATTGTTTTGGCTAGATACAATATTGTCGCTAGACAGCAATTTGCTGTGGCGGCTATTTTTAATTCCATGCAATTAAACTATTTATTAATTTCAATGATAAAAATTCAGTTTTTCATACTGTGAGTTTTTATTACATTAATTTTCTATAAAACAATACATTTTTCTTTTGAAAAAAGGCAAGTTGTTTAAAACTCACGAAGACGAATAGGTTGCGCATCTTGTGTGAACATTTGGCTAGCCAAGCCACAACGGACATGGTTAAATAAGGAATTACTTCCTTCTATGCGCTTACAGCATCAGACCTGATTACCCTCTGCAAGGCGTAAAAATGCAATATAAAAGAAATTGTCTTCAAGCACCTAGGTTACACATTCTTTGATGACCTGGGTATCTGCGCCGAGAGGCCCTGGCACGCCGTCAACACCCACTCACTCCAGCCTATCCTACTAAACACGCTATTAGGCATTACAATGGGTCTTTAGTTGATCCGGCCTCAGCCGAGCAGCCTATTTAACCTAACCTATTCATTCAGACAACCTATTAAAACACATTACATTTTTTACTTTAAATTTATTTGAATTAAATCAGATGTCAACAGCAGTCAGAGTGACCTTTCTTGTTGAAAATACCAATAAAATCGGCTGGAAATACTAGATTCTCAATGAACTTCAAGTTGTTTTTGGTTGTTAAATAAGTATGCGGCGAATTTGCCGTGTTCTTCAAATTCGCCCGACAATATTGCTGCTAGAAATTGTCGGTAAAAAAGCAGGTGTCATCCCAGCCTTAAGACTATATACAAATTTAAAAATTAAATAGTAGTAAAACAAAAAAAGTATAAGATACTCACAAAACACTTCTAAAAAGGGTCAGAATATGCATTTTTTGCCAATTTCAAAATCTCGATGTGATGAAAATCATCTAGAATCACCACCAACCCTTCAATATGCTGGACCTTGTTGCCCAGTGTTATCTACAGGCTATAACATTTCGCTTATGGAGTGAAGACAGATTTCTGACCTACATTACATTAAGTTCGAAATGGGAAAAGCAAAAGAACATGTACAATAAAATTTTTAGAAAAGTCATAGAAGTAGCAGCTGTCCTCCTACGACATTTTTAATAGATCTGTAAGAAATTACTATAAAAAAAAAAAAAATTCTACAATTTCAAGATATTTTAGTGGTAAATATTATGCAAAAAAGTCGTACATTTTGGTATACAAATTTTCCATTAGTGCAAACATTACATTTAAAGCAGTGGTCTGCTACTCTTATACAAAATATCGTGGTCGGCTTCAGGTTCCTTATCGAACGGTTAAGATTTCTCAAATATTGTGATAGTCTCACAATTGTTTAATATAAATGTGGCTTAGTCACACATTTTTAATTAGTGACAGTCTCCATTTTAGAAGATTCCCTTCAGGGTCTGTCGTGAGGAACTCAGGAAACTTTAAAGAAAATAGATTTATGTTTCCCATTTTAGTTTTAACATAACAAAGCACTTGGCGTCAACGCTTTTTATTTGCAATAAACAATACTTAATTGAAATACATTTAATTTTAAGCCTAAAAGTATACTCTATATTTTTTTCTCTTCTATTTTCAGAAAATGGCGTGCGCAAATACGTGCGTAGCTGTTACTTTGGTGAAGTTAATGAGACAGACATTTGGTGTAAAATGGATCCAACTTTGACCACTGTACACAATGCCTCATGTCATGTGTGCGACAATGAGAATTTTTGCAACGGTGTGGAACAATCCAGACAAACGGAATCATGGAAAATACTAACACTATTAATGTTCATGCTAACATCCTGGGCAATCAGAAATAGCTAGACAAATGAGAGAAAGAGAGAATATTCCAAGGGCTGAAAAATGTAACCCATGTTAATCAGATCAATTTCGACCCACTGTGACATGCAGCGCGTATGAGCAATATACGAATATAAATTAGCCAAGATTCGCTCTGATGGCAAACAAACAAAAATTTATGAACAAAATACAAAATAATAAAAACTAATTTTATATAGAATGCCAACAATTTGTTTATTTGTTCGAATGCCGCTAATGAACTTTTCTTTCTTACTGCTGGATAAATGAACAAGGGTGCTCGCCCCTTGACCGTTACCGTTCGCGTTCGCCCACAGTGTCAACACGCAGACACCCCTCCACATTCGGAGAAAATCTGTTTAGCTGTCGTTATGAGAAATCTCAAACTGAATGCGATTGTTTTTTTTTTTGGCCAGCCAATTCGTTTCAGTCTAGCGTGCGCACCTCATCGGTTAGGTTGTAGTTTTTCCAACCATGTGAGCACCAGCTACTGTTTGATCTCTGTGTATAGGCAAAAAAAAAAACATCTGTGTATTTCGTATTTGTCTCTGTAGCGATTGACTCACCTCATCAGCGGACAGTGCGGTCAACTAAATAATTTTTTGTAGGCGATGGCAATGCGTGCTCTTGTCCTCTCCCTGTGGCTGGTCATCATGCTGGCTGAGGCAGGTGAGTGGTGGTGTGCCACTTCCCTGCTGACACACATACCTAAATTCAATATGTATTTGCATTCACGCATGTCGTCATCAACATTAATGCACAGCTCTGGCAATTAACTGCTACGAATGCGATTCCGTGAATGATCCAGGGTGTGGAGATGGCGACAAATTTGTACCAGACGATTTAGCTAAAACCAATTGTGATGCATTGGAGGTGCCGGAAGATTTAAGAGCCATTTTTCTGCAGCGACCGGATACAGCTTGTCAGACCAAATACTATAAGGGATGTAAGTATGAACAGATGATCTCACTTTTTGATTTAGGCATTTTAATTAACTACCAAAACCTTGTAGCGGGTCGTACGCCTTAAATACTATTTCGTCTAGGCTTTAAGTGTGTCAGAATTATGCAGCTACCATAAAAAGTTCGTGTGAGGGCCTCTTTTAACAAACATATTTATTAAGAGACAGTTACTGAAGAATGATTAAATCGCGAAAATTCCAAAGAGAATAAAAATTGTCAAATTCAAACGAAATCATTCCAGATGCAAAATTCCTACCAACCACTTACATATGTATATTTATGCACACATTGTACCTTACAATGCCCAACGAAGGTGTATATTCCAAGGCTGCAAACTTTTGAAATTTTGCAGAAGATTTGATCTGTAGATTCGAACCCACCAAAAAGCTTAAAGTAGATCCGTAGATCGGTTTCAAAGCTTGTCAAACCTAAGGTTTTGCTTCTTGAATCGCTAAAACATACCCCCTCTTTTTATGGTGTATTTGTGCAAAAAGAAATGAATTTAAAAAACAATGCGATTAAGCCACCATTTGCACGTACAAGAGCAGACATCAAAATATTTGCCAACGCACTGAGCATGCTTAACCATGAAACTTGACCTCTATTTATTTACCTAAAAAGTCATAACAAGAAGTAAAATATTTTACCACGTACAGCTTAGCATACACCTCAACAAAGGAACTGCCAAAACAAAAATACCAAAAGTGACAATTCTTTTGTTTCGGGACGGTGTCCCACCTATAATGTGGCATATAATATGGTCACTAGACTGAACATACTTGAATGGAAATTGAGCAAAAATTTCGTAATAATTTCTATTTACTGTATTGGAAAACCAAAATTCGAAATTTGAAGGTTTTAAGGTACCTCCGCCATGGATTTAAAGTTGCTACATTAATTTTTAATTTCCCTTTTTCCTTTTCTTTTACAACAAAGTCAACTTTGAGATGCCAAACTTTGTTGAATTAAAAACATATTTTTAAAAATATTTTATGCAAAGCAAAATGCAGGATATAGAGGATTCGAGTTTATATGATTGGCGCATTGCGGGCAGAGCTGGATTCAGCAATGTTACAATCAAGAAAAGACCGTCTTGGAGCTTCTTCTGCATAATACAAGAATACACAAATACTCATTAAGGGAGAGCTTAAGCCGCACTGTTTTTCAAAGTGATGATGTATTGAAATCATTTGGGCTTACAACGAAACTTGAAAGAAATGTGTGCAGAAACTTAAGGAAACTCTATGATCAATATGGGGCTCAAGGAAAAAATCTTTGTCGCGATAAAGAGTTGTACAGCAACAGAGAAAAGAATTTTATGGACTATTTAGAAGGCATTTTTGATGTCGCTTCAGAAAAATGAGTTCAAATGAGTCCTGATGCTGCTTTTAAAATACAGAGGTCCGATGACGAGAAGGATCTTTCTAGTGGCAGTAGTCGCCATTCATATCAAATGGATTTTTAAGAGGAGGAAAAAAGAAAGGTGTGCAAGCTTAAGACTAAGAAGAGCAAATTAACAAAAAAAAACTTTATTACACCAAAGTTGGGTTCCGCTCTGGACTAGTTGAGGACTTCGATGGGCGTATTACAAAACGCGATCAGCATCGCCTCCTTCAATGCATCGAAGAGCACAGACAAGCTTATCCAAATAGCAGAAAGAGTACTCTTATGGATAAATTTGAATAACCACTTTTAAGTTATACTTTTTCCATTTATTTTTAATTTGTTTGCCGGCCTGCATAGAAGTTTTTCGCTAGCATGCAACTTTTGTGGAATGACTCGTCATGGAACATATATGTTAGTTTAGGTTTAGTGTTCGACTTATGGCGATTCTTGACTACGTGATGCAGAAATATTCGCTGTATATGCCACTTTGATTTCTTTTATACTTTCCAAGTGAGATGAGAAATTGTCGCAGTATCATTTTATAGGTTAATTTTCGTGTTAATGCAAGAACGTCAAATCCTTCGGCTTTCAGTTAAAATACATTTTCAAATTTTTTTAATGAGCATTTTAAATTAATAATATTTTACTAGATTAACTCAAAACTGTTCTGAGTTAAGTCCATTGAGAACTTTTAACGCGTTTTTCACAAAATCGAATTTTTCAAGCTATGCTAATCTTAAAGTAAGTTAGCGATCTGCATCTTCATGATTTGTAAAAAATAAAGCACAGCGAGTAAATTTGATCAACATATTATTTTATTCTTGGACAATTGTCAAATTATGCAGAATTCCACGGGAACAAAGCTAGCGTTAGGGTGAAAAATGCTAACTCCCAATGACCACTTCATCTCACGATATGTCACATGCCGATCCTATCCTTTTAATTCAGCACAGCAACCGTTTTCGAATTTGGATTTTTCATTACGGTAACTAGAAATTATTACGAATTTTTTGCGAATTAAGGAAAATAAAATATCCAAAAAAAAATTTTCATATAAGGGACGTTCAGTCTAATGGTCACATTGAAAGATGAATATAATGGATACGCTGATCATGGTGGAGGATCTCTTAACTATGACCAGCTTCTGGCGTCTGGCTTGGTCCAGCTACAATCACACTGATGGCCGATGGCTTATCCGCGCTTGCCGTTGGCGCGCTGAAAGCAAAGACACTATTAGGAGTATTACTATTTGTATTATAATAGGCTAACATCCAACATCCTGAGTCATAAATATTTACCATGGCGGAAATTTCTACCTTTGTAGCATGTTCCTGTACGACACCGAGCCTCTTAACATTTTGACAAAACAAAAGTTCAAAAATGTTGGCTTAGCAAATGATAATTATGCATTTTAACTCAGGATGTTGGATGTTAGATGTAAGATGTACTCAGTGTGCCTATTAGGGCCGATTTCTGTTCTTCTAGATAGCTGCTATGTGTCATAGAAACTTCAAATGTACACTATTTTTGGTTATACGTGATAGGTAGCTCTATGTTTATTTATATTCTTTTTCTTTACTTTAATTTTCTTAACTGTGCTAGCCAAAGGTGTTCGAACAAAATTTCAGTTCAATAGCGTTCAAACAAACAAAGTTGGTGCAAATCGTCCAGATTGGTTATATGGCAGCTATATGAAATAATGGTTCAAATCGAACCCGATTTTGTGAGTCGTACTAGGAGCTAAAAATTCGAGTACAAACCAAATTTCAGTTCAGTATCATAATAAACAACAAAGTTGCAGCAAATCAGCCAGATCGGTTATATGGTAGCTATAAAAAAATATTGGTCTAAATTGAGTGAATCTTTGCATGTCGTTTTTGGGGTCTAAAATATGCATACAAACCAAATGTGGGATAAATATCTTAACAACTAGAGAGACTGTAATATACTCTCTAACTGCAGTAGAAACACTACTTCTGCGCTGCGGCAGTGAACTTTCTTTTGGTCATGATGGCGCCACTACTTGATTTGCAAAACTGACCAATAGACAGTGTTTGGAAGAACCTAAGTACAAATACCTAGCCGCTCTGCCATTTTGAAGAAAAAAAGTTTCATGGACCTGTTTAGGGCTATCACTGGACGTCCAGTAAACATTCCCTGTTCAAAAAGTATTCGATCCTAGCCGTGCTCCCATTTTCACTTTCAAAAAATTGTGCGATTTTAAGACTAATTTTGTACTGAAACCCGGTTTTAAATCGAGAAATTTTTACGAAAGTGAAAATAGAATGGTATAAGAAATATATCGCTGGTATTTTTAAAAATACTCATTTTATTTGTACGACTGCCGATATCTGGAGTTGCAAAACAAATGCTACTTTGGTGTAACAATCTACATCGTCATTCTCTCGTGGTTGCATATAAACGTGTGCGATTTTCCCACACACATAAAATACTTGCTACTATATTAGCTGAAGTTCATAGCAAATACGGATTTAGAAATACCAATATATGTGGAGCAGCTATAGATAATTCATAAAACTTCTGTAAAGCATTAATAGTGTACAGTTTTCAGAAGAGTCTGATTTAAAAGTAATAGCAATTTAAAAGTAATAAAAAGTAATGATGGATAGTTCAGCTGTTGCTAAAATTATTTTGCCAAGGCACTTTAGATGCGCATCACACACTCTTAACTTAGTTGTCACGAAAGATGCTGAACTGGCTCTAGAATTCTTCCTTAGACTTTGGTTTTGTCCACTATGATAATTCCAAAATTTAAATTGAAGTGAATTCCATATCATCATATTTGAATTGGCTTGTTGAAGAAATTACGGAAAATTTGGAAACTGTTGTCAATGAGAGCTCAAATATAAAGGATTCTTTTTAGATACCAGTTATGGAAGATTGGATGAAACTGAGAATTGTGATGAAAATTCCAATATTGAAATGGAAGCCTTAACTTATCTTGCCGATTATAGCAAATCTTTTGAATAATAATTGAATCTTTACTTAAGTATTAAAATATTTCAAATGTTCTATTGAAAGAATTTTTAGCTGTGGA
Source organism: Lordiphosa magnipectinata (assembly GCA_037044535.1). Taxonomy (NCBI): domain Eukaryota; kingdom Metazoa; phylum Arthropoda; class Insecta; order Diptera; family Drosophilidae; genus Lordiphosa; species Lordiphosa magnipectinata. The sequence continues at coordinate 92,641 of JBAMBO010002640.1, read as the reverse complement.
GGCCAAATACACAAAAACGAAACAGACAAGTTGACGAAATTTTCGAAGATGATGTTACGTTAAAAAACCGAGATAGCATATAAGACAATAAGTAAAATATCCCAATTTTAAACCCTTTTTTAAACTTAAAAGTACCTTTTGTACCTTTACCTTTACCTAGGTACTGTAAATTCCGTATACCGTTACCTTACCTAGGTATATTTTTGGACATTTACCTTGTACCTTACCTATAGGTAAGAAAATTGACTACCTTTCCAATCACTGCCAATATATGACCACACTACTGCGACCATTTTAGTTACTTGAGAAATAGGTGTAACTAACTTTATTGAATATAACTTAAATGCTAACAGCTCTCGTTGAGCTGAGGCCGAGGCCAAGCCAGACGCTGATCATTAGGGATGGTGCACGGGTTGTCGAGCTGCTGTTGCGTTAGGGATGTCGCGCTGCTGCTGCGTTATCACGATGAATAGTTTGACCAGAACTGCCACACCATTTTGAAACTGATCACTAGTATAGCTCATCCGATCTATATCATTCTTTCGGCAAATTGATAAATAATCTTGATTACTAAATATCTGTAGAAGGTACAAACCATCTATCTATTTTCAAATCGCGGCGGCGGCAAAAATTGGAAATAACTGCAAGTATAAGAAGTATATGTCCCATGCAGGTCAAAACTCTATCTCTTACCATCTCTGAGATCTGTGCATTCATACGGACGGACATGGCCATATCAACTCGGCAGTTGATGCTGATCAAGAATATATATATATATAATACTTTAAAGGGTCGGAAATGATTACTTCTTCCTGTTACAAACTTTTGCGCAAACATAACTCTGTGTACCTTTGGTACAGAGTACCAAAACTCCTTTTGGAGGTTACCCCTTAGGGCGCGCGCACACATGTGGTTGAAAGATGAACTGACGGCAGGACTTAAGACTGATCTTGACAAATAACCACGCTCCGTGTACACTAGTGTGCACAACAAGCAGTGGTTTGGTCTTTAAAATTCAGATTTAAGCTCAGCTTAGCGGAATCAATCAAGCATGTTTGGTTATGTCGGCTTGCAGACATACTGAAATATCATAATCAGCCGTCAGTTCATGTTTCAGCCTTAGTTTTAGTCTCAAAAACCTCGTCGTAGCATCCTTTTCTACTTCCACTAATTGAACCCCCAATTCTTCTTCTCTAGTACATGGTCAACCGCATTTCATACGACGTTCCTGTTATTTTGGTGATTTATCCATGACCGAGTTTGAGTGTAATGAAGAGCCGGATCCGGTGGTGCCTTATCTAAAATTTCTGGCCTGCAGCTTATGTAATGATGATTTGTGTAATGCAGCCAGAGCCACTAAATCACTTTACAGCTGGGGTGTATATGTAGGTTTGATTTTATTAACACAATATTTTTGCAACATATTTCAGTTTATTTGATTTCTGTTTTAATGTTTTGTTTTTGTTTTTTTTTATACATCGACTAAAATGATTTAACATACATATAATATATAATATATATATATATATTTATTTATATTTCAATAATATTTAATGTAATGTAGAGTCGGGTATAATCAATTAAATGTAATTGTTCCTACCAAGGTGTATGTGTGTGTGTGTGTAATAAATTTATATATACTCGTATATGACAAAAAAAATAAAATTAATAAAGAAAATCAAACAAACTCTTTGTTTTAATCTGCATTACACATACAAGTAGGCATATATATTCATATACGTATAGAGTAAAGTATGTATGTTTAATATTCCAGTTTTAGATAACACACAAATCACTATAGCAGCTGATTATTGTATATGTTTGAAACTTGCTTGCTTTCTTTATATATTTATATATAAATATATATATTTGTTGTTTTATATAAAAGGAAACCTACCAACAACTACACATGGAGAACAAATTGAGTAGAAACAAAGGTAAACCATAAATTGTTGTATGTACAAAAGATGTTTCGTTTGTTTGCTGTGCCAAATACTGTCCGCTTAAGCTCTATAAACAATTTCTGATTCATTAGTTAACCAAGTATTAAAGTAAGAAGAAATATTTCATGTGAAACAAGTAACAATTTTTTTTTTACACATAAATATATATAGATGTGAATAACAACAACACATAGAGTTTTTAGTTAAACTATAATTTTTTAGCTGCTTGCTTAGTCCGCCAGGAGGATTTGTTTGGGTGGGGCGTATGTTTTAGGATATTGTGGAGTACCAGCTCCGAAAATTGAGTGGAGTGCGCTTTTTGTGGGCAGAGAAGAGTCTCTCTCTGTGTCTCTCTCTCTCTCACTGGCGGGATTTATAAAATTTTCGTTGTAACAATTCGCTAGAGTTCTTTTTTGAGAGAAAGAGCAAAGGAAAACTTGCCATGTTTTCGACTAGAAAAGTGAAAAATAATTTATGTGTGTGTGTGGGGAGAAAAAATTATGGTTTGGAAAACTGTTTAAAAAAAAATGGAATGAACTTTTTATTTTTTTAGATAATTATTAAATTTTTGTATTGGACATAAAATGAGATCAATTTAACATGGGTGGCTCTCTCTCGCTCTTTCTCTCTCTCTCTGTAACTCTCTTGCGGTTTCCAGAAAATAAAAACTGATTTCGATTTTAGCTTATTTTGTGTATTAAATTTAGACTTAAAACTTTTTCCAATGCAATTTTACAAAAAAATTAAAATATGTAATAATAATAATAATAATAATATTAATAACATTAATAACGAATTCAGTCAAGTCAGTAAATTTGGTTTACAGAAAGAAAAATTAATTATAATAAAGAAATCATTATATTTTTTTTGTTGTTAAGGAATAATTTTTGTTTTCTTAGCATGTATGTATATGTTTATAACAAAACTATTATATTATTGTTTATGCAAATTTCAAAGCATTTTGTTTGCGTTTTGAAAGATTAACTCACAGAGTATTTCCATTATATAATATATAATTTTTGTTGATTGTAAACATTTAACATTTAACACGACGACATTTCAGATACATATACATTTATATATATATATATATTTTTCATAAATAAATCTTTTTAACAATTTCCGCTTCAAACTGCGGAAATGCCTGTCTGTATGTGTGTGTGTGTGGAGCAAAAAGAGCGGGGAAAAGGTAAGAGCAGTTTTTCTTTTTGGCTGAGCACTTGAAGAACAACATCGGCGGGCATTTTGGGGAGGACTGATCTGTTTTTTTTTAGATGCCCACAAAGCCATAAACCTCAAGCACACGTATCTCAAAGTCACCAGACGGACACAAAGGCGGATTGTTAAAAGTTTTGCAGCCATCCGTTTTGCCAAAACGTATATTCTCATCCATCCAGATGGCTTGACCCTCACTAAAGTGAAAGAGAATTGGATTTAGTGTTGAACTATAAATTTAACAAGCATAAACACTTACCCGCCGCCTATGGTTATCATTTTGGAATCCGCTGCCATAAATAGCTCCGAGCTGTGACCCAAATCTTTGTCACCCTCAATGCCCACCCAGGGATATTTGGCTCGTTCCGGATAGAGAGAGAATAAAAAGGTTTCGCCAGTGCCAAAGTAGGCCTGTCGCTGGCCCTTGTCATCTTTGACATTGCGTTCGAACCAACGTGAGGAGCAGTAGGCACCAAATACCTGGGAAAGAAAGGAAAAGATTTTTTGGGTATAAGAATTGCAAAAACATTGAGAGAGAATTCATAAACTTACCTCATTATTGCACGTCTTGATCATGAGCAGCGTTGGTTCATGCTGCTCCACTCTAACATAGAACGTTGTCAGCGAACAGCCATGCTCTTCGGTGGTATACAGCAGCACCGGTTGATACATTGTTATGCGCACGGGCAGCCAAGACCACAGCGTGAACAGCTATAAAAGGAAACACATTAGTAAATTCATTTGAAAAAAACCCAACAAATTGTGAGATCAATAACTACTAAAAGTACTAAACAAGAGTAACTTGGTATAAAGAAAAAAGGTAGCAATTAGCCAAACAACAGGTAGAAAGTGAAAGAACACAGTTATTTAACACATAAACTATAAATTTAAATGGCCAAACAAACTAGAAAGCCAAAAGTTAACTTTTAATCATAGCTACAATACGAGCGGCGCTTAGTGCTTGTCAAACTGTATGTAGACTGGGGGCTAGGGTGACTTGGTTTTTGTAGATGAAGATTTGGATGGAGGGGTTTCAATTAGTTTTACTAGAACAGACACGCACATATAACTATGTAGACAAGTGGACTTTTTTTTTTTGCTCTAGGACGGCACGAAAATGGGGAATAGTTTTGAAAATGGATGGGTGGTGGTGGTGGCAGTGTGAGAGGTGGGGGGGTGGTGGGATTTGGTCAAAATGCAAATGCATATGCTTACAAATTGTCTATCCGTCCAGGTTTTAATGAAATTCGTTGTGCCCGGTAAACCAAAATGCTATGAAAAAGAGATGATATAGCAATGTCAAAAATTAGATGGCTCGAGAGTTGATGGCGTTTTGAACAGTTGATTCGGTTCAGTTCGGTTGGTTCGTCGCAGGCTAATGAAACTGATGCTTTCAAACAAAAAAAAAAACATTTGAAAAATCTAACAAAGAAAAAAAAAATAGGAAATTTTGCATTTCATGCAGAGTGATTCCATGTGTAAAAAGGTGCGAAAGCTGTTTATATTCAGTTTGTTTGATATATATATTGATTTGTATATATATGGTGAATATATATTTAAAGAGCATAACAAAACTAGCAAATACGATATATGTGTTGGTAGGGCGTTCTCTGTGGTTTTTGTTTTTGTTGTTTTGTGTTTGGCAAAACTTACTTCTTCATTCTTACAAACTTGACTTTTCAGATTGTGTATGGGATAAACACCCATTGCGATGGCTCTATGACCCGGCGACTTTTCGCCCTATTCACAAATTCAATGAACATGTCAATATGCATAAAATGGAGGGGTTGGTGGAGCAAAATGGTTATTTTTTTTAAATATGATAAAGCGCACGCATTAGTTTTGTTCGTTCGTTAATTTTTCATTCATAGTTGCCAAGGCAGCAAAAAATACAAGAAAAATAGAAATAACATTTTATATAACAATTTTTTTTTTATACAATTTTGGCTTTAATATATATAGACATTATGTGGGATTTTGTTTTGTGTTGAATCTTTGTGCAGAAATCATGTTCAAACAACATAAAACTCCGTGTTAAGGTTTGATGATAGAGAGACAAAGCGTAAAGAGAGCAAACAAAACGCATTAAGCTGGCGCTGCAAGTTGTTTCAGCTTCTTAATGATTTCAAAATGTAACAGAAACATCATATAAAGTTAGTTGTTTGGAAACATTCAAAGAACAAAAAAAGGAAAAAACCTTTAAGCAAAGAGAACACAAAAGAAAGATTGAAGCTAAACACAAAGTTTGAGCAATGAATTAAAGGGTTGTTGGTTTTGAATATGCCCCCGCTTGGTTTATTTCCTAGTGTTGGGAAAATTTGTAATGCAACAAAATATCACACATACCTAAAGTCATTAAAATTAGAAGCACACAAAGCCCAGAGATTGAAAGAAGTTCGGCTTGATGTCTAGCGAAATATTTTTGGTACTTTAAACCAGTGTTTAAATTGGTTTAGACGAATTAGAAAAAGTCACAAAATTTTAACTTTTTACAGCGTCTTCTGCTTTTGAGAAAAACAGAAGCCGCAGCAAAATCAAAAGAAAAAAAATTTTTATCGACGCGCTGTTACCTTCAACCGAGCCGAGACGAGTAACGGCAAATATTTTCTTGTGTGCTGAGAGAAATAACGCGCCGGGCAAAAAGCAGAATGCAAAAGCAGAAAACAGATGTATAAGACTTCTGACGCGGTTGCGCTGCCGTCGACTTCCTAAAGCGAACACGTGCCGCTGCTTCAACTTACGGTACTGAACAAATGAAGAAGCACAACCAAAATCAAAAATGATGAAGCGACGACTGCTGCTGCTGTTAGCTTTTTCTCAATAATCGTTTTGTGCTGTTGCTTCTCTCAAAAGCAGAAGCAAACGCGGACGATATAAAACTTATTCCAGTTTTTTAAACACTGCTTTAAACTCATTCAAAGTTTCTAATTTTTTAGAACAATCTTACTCAAAATTTGTTGTCGTTCGGTAAAACGAGGGTTTTGAAGGGTTAAACATTCTAATCTGGCGTCGAAAAATGAAATGTGCTGGCTCAAAAAAAAGTCATTTGGGTCACAAGTGAGAAATCGAATAACCAAAAGCGAAATGTGACTGTTTTAGTGACCTTTTTGAATACACTAGGCAACAAGGTCCAGTATATTGAAGGGTTGGCGGTGATTCTTGATGATTTTCGTGTGCTGAACACAAATCTGTTTTCAGAAATGGTCCATCACGTCGAGATTTTAGGTATTTTAAGCTTAAAGTTGCAAAAAGTGCCTATTTTGACCCTTTTTAGACTGGAAAAAGTCTAATTTTGTTGCGTTGTGATATCAATCATATAACTTTTAGCAGGCTCCAGGTCAATAAGTTATGATTTTTGTTTAGAACTTTTCTAAAACAAGACACACAAACACCACAAAGGATGCCGGTTGACTTTATTACTATTTCATGAATCGCCACAATTCAATCATCAGCAGTCTTTGCCTATCTTTAGCGAGTTAGCAGAAGCCAGCATGGCTATAAACGCTTGGGAATCCCAAAGGCAGGCTTATAGCAAAATCCGACATCAGCAACAAACGACTTGGTGTTTGGGTGTGTTTCTGGCAAATACTCACAACTGATTGCTCCACGTTTCTCTAATGTAATTCACTCACCACCTTGTTCTCTTAATAATCCCCGTCGAAAATTCAATTTAATAATTTCATTTTTCTGTCGCAATGATTCTTTCCAGACAATGTAAACCACAGAGAGATAGAGACCGTACAACAAAATGTTCTGAGTAAAAAACTGTCAAATATTTAATAAAAGAGTTATATTTGATCTGGTCACACTGAGCCTAGGAATATAAAAGTTGTCCCCCGTTTTTCAACAACATATTTGGTACATTTACTAAATGGGCTTTGAATGCCATTGCTCATCAATTAAATTACAACATCTTTTCTTTAGATAAATTTTAAACAGGGTTTCAAACCGCGCCTGTTCCTGTTCCAGAATTCCCAATATTTTTTCATCTTTTCGCAATTTTATTTGAAATTTTACTCTTCGAAAACATTCAAATTGCTTCGAATATCAATAATAATGTACCGAGAAAGTAAGCAAACTTGAAACTTTTCGTCATTTGATTTGTAAGGGGCGAAGAATACCAAATGGTCCTTTGAGCCGGATATTCGACAATGAGTTCCAAACGTAAAACGTTCTGTTCCAGCTATAAACACTTGTTAACAGGGTTGACGCTAGCACAGGTCAAAAGCTATTGAGTTTAAAGTTTCCCGGGTTCATACAACCACTTGTGTTCAATTGGAGTTTATTATTTTAAACCCAAGTGTGGTGAAAAGCATGAGAATCCCTGAGTCTGAGTATAACCCACTTAAAAATACCGCTTAATCATCATTCAAACTAGTCGATTAAAATAATCGATCCAAGCTGTTTTCTTTTGCAATTCGGTTCGGTTTTGCATTTACGTTAAATCACTGGTCTGGTTCGCGGTTCGGTTTACAAGCACATATTAGGTGCCTCTGTTCTTGATAGGGAGGAAAACAGTTCGATTGCTTTAAGTAGTTATTGAAGAAGTTGTTAGGTCAAACAAATATTAAGGCCAACCACATTTAAGTAGAGTATTCGACTATAAATCGTAATTTCAAGAAATTTGAATAGAAATGTATGAAATTTTAATTCAAATTTCAAGTCCAATAATAAAAGTTTGAAGCCAGGCTCTAAGCAAATAGGGTTACCCTAAAACTTAACTGTTTGCAATGTGTTTAAACCTCTAACGAAACCTCATTTAAATAAAGCCTGTTCTCGTTTTCGAAATAGATCGATCGAAATTTGTAAAGGTTCCTATTTTGAAGAAACGATTAGAAAATTTCGTTTAAAACATTTTTCCATCAATTCAGTTCAATGAAGATAAGTGAAAGTTTGAAGTTAAATCCGAATCAACATTTAACAATTCAGCTTTCTCATTATTTTATGGAAATTAAAAACAGGAACAGTTTTGTGTAACTAGTTTCTTAATATCTGCCCTATACAAAAGCGATTACAAAATCGGAAATAAAACGAACTCACATGATTAAGTTCCCTGTGACTTGTTTCCATTTACAAACAATGCAAAAGTTTCGGAAAGAATATTTTCACTTTTTTAATCATTTCCAAGGGCATATTCAAAATTACAACTCTACTCAAAACTCACAACTTTGAAGCTAGAAATTTGTTGATTAAACATATGAAAAACAAAACAAGCAGAATTTTGTAACATCAGCATTATCAATCATATAGCAAAATATAATTTCAAATTATTATCATTTTTTTTTTAGCGTTTAGCCCCATACCAAATTGCGACAGCTCTCGGAGTGCAGCTTCTGGTTTTGTTTTTCAATTTTTTAGTGTGAGTGCATGGTGTTTTTTTTTCAGTTTTCAGGTTGTAGTTTGTTTTGAAAGAACATAAAAAAAGGTAAATAAATAGATATAGATGTACCATTAGATAACTGTGGTGCTGTGTAAGTATCATAGACCTAAACCCTAGGCTAATTGAGTTGTAAGTGCAGTTGAAGGAGTCTGCTGCAACTCAAATAATTCTTTTGTCTAGCCTCGTCTGTGAGTGTGAGTTTGTGTGTATATGTATGTGTCTTTGGAGGGGGGAGTGTAGGTAAACAATTCAATTCATACCTCACGTATGGTCAATGTATGTGACATCATCTGGATGTTGACCTGCGACTGACTAGTGGGCAGATTATCACTTGAACGCGATTTGATTAATTGCTTCGAACCGCTATTGAGCACGGAACGGCTTTTTAGTAGCATTTCAGTCTTGATAAATATTCTAGAAATATACTGGGTACTGAAAATCAAAGAGAAGAATAGGTTAAATCTCGTTCCACACACACGTTTATGGCAATTTCAGACCAACCTCAGTCCCCTAATACTAAAAGCGGCATGGAGCAGCTTCGCCGGCGACACTGGTATCTTTTTACAGAACTTGATCAGCGCATTGCCAATATCGTTTTTAATATTATCCGGACTCCATTCGTTGTTCGACTGGCATTCCTTGTGAAACAGATTGATAATGACCAGGGCAATCCGATAGAGCACCTTGATGCCCTCATGAAAATAGCAATCCATTATGCGCACAAGATGCTGAAAGGGTAGACCAGCTAATATCCACCAGCACCAGTCCATGAATACACGCTCCAGTTTCAGGCCGGGGCATATGCGTTGAAAATACGAAACGGCACTTTTCTGTGAATGGTAAAAAATCGTAATTTATAAATAGTTTGTAAGCTTTTTTAAAGTTAGTTTTGATGGCATACCGTGTGCTTTTTGGCTATCTGCATGACTGTTTTCCAGGTAACCTCATGCTGTAGTTTGGTTTGATTGATGAATACCTTCTCTTTGCTGCCCACCAGACCGGCAAGGCAAATGTATGCTTCTTCCTCTGCAAAACATAGAACAAAACAGACTAATTATTTTAATTGAACAAGAATTAAAAATTATTTGAATAGATCAAAAGTTCGGAAAATCAAATGGACAAGAGGGAATAACGAAATATTATAAAGCAGAGTTGATCTCCACACAATGCGTATTTCAGGACAGACAACATACAAAAACAACCATAAGAAAGAGATGGACAAACTTGGTGATGTGTGTGTGTATTCCTACACAAAGACAAATGGGCTGCTAGAGCTTAGGCTGTGAGCATTAGATTTTTAGTTTAATTTGCAAACCACTAACATATTGAAAACAAACATTTTTTTCAGTTTAATATTTATTGGCAAAACTTCTCATGTTTAGTTTTTCTATCAGTCTATAAGTAAAGTTCTTAAAGGTGTGCAAAGGCCCTAGAACACAAAGATGTATGTTAGGTAACATTTTTAGCGTGGATTTTCGATGTGGATTTTCCATTTTACTGTGCATGTGTATTTTTCTTCGGCCGACTTCGTTTCTCTTCAGTTCTGCTTTGACGCTGTCTGCTCAGTTCCACGTCTTCGGTGTCCAAACGGGGTGGTTTCTGTGTGCATTGCTTTGTGGCGACAGAGAACAGCATCACTAGGAGCAAGAACGCCTTGCGCTCTCAGTTTTGTAAGTCAGAGAGCGAGTGTGTGGAGAATAGAAATGCAACGAAAGGTAGCTATCTTGCAATCGTTATTCAAGAATTGTAATTTATTAATTGTATATGCAATTTTACTGTATAATTATTACACATATTATTATACAACGCGAGGTTGGCACTAATTTGTGAACTATTTTATGTGCTTATACATTAATATATCAATATGCTTAAGTCTTCTGAATATATTGAAGAGGGTAGACAAGCGACGTAGTGGAAATTGTATAAGGAAGTGTGAAATGCGCGCGTTGATGGTCGGTTACTAGAGGGGACCCTCTCATTCGCCTTCGTGTTCTTTAACGAACATCTGGCGCACCCATGCAGACGCGACAAAAAAATATCTCCACCTTGTGGTACTTTGATATACTGCCTTACGCATCTTTGTCAGACTCTAGAGAGTCTTTGGTGTGTGTTTGGAGGAAATCTGCTCAGTTGCATTCGCTAACTAAAAATGATTTTACTTATTAAATAGTAATTTGAAGTCATGACTTCAGCTGGACCTTTTTCTAAACAGATTTGGCTCGAAAGGTCTTAAAATAAGAGGGTTCCAGTCAGAGGGATAATAAACCTAACCTAACCGAACCGTTTGCACCCCTGGTGTGAACTTAAGAGCTTAGGTGCACGGGTTCGTAGGCTTTTTCCCTCCCTTCGACATTACCCTATAGTCTATACCAGCGATAAGCAACCTAAGCATCACATACATAGGCCGTAGAATGGCAACCGAGATCGAGATTGATTGAAAAATATGTTGTAATGCTGCTGTGTCAGTTGGTTTGAGTGTCTATATAAAGGTTAGTTACTGCATAAAGAACCAGAATCATATCTGGTTCGACTTCAGTTCATCGAAATTTCTTATAAGGTTTTTTAACTCTGTACGTAAGGTTTGTGTACCAAATGTACGAGTAAGATAACAATAGCTCGGTGTTTAGCTGACTGCTTATACCCATTAAAGATGAAGAAAAGAGGATCATGAATATGTGCAAATGTATGTAACAACCAGAAGGAAGCAAGTCCGACCCTATAAAGTATGTATATTCTTGATCAGCGTCAACAGCCGAGTCGATATAGCCATGTCCGTCTGTCCGTCTATCTGTATGAAGGCGTCGATCTCAGAGACTATAAGAGATGGAGACACAAATTTTTGCATATATGTAGGTGTATACCGTACCCATATCCAGTTTGTTTCAAATTTTGAAAATTCCGTTTCCTCCACCTTTTAACAGTCTTTGTGAACGCTTCGATCTCAGAGACTATAAGAGATAGAGCCACCAATTGTTGCATGTATAAAGGTGTTACGGTATACCAGATCAAGTTTGATTCAGATTTGGAATAGCCTCCTACTCCTTTTAACCGCGGAAAACTGTCAGAGCCTCCTCCAGATCCGTGCAAAAACCACATTACTTGTACTCGACTGCAGCACTCTTACTTGTTTTTCATTTATTTCAGCAAATCGGCTCAGATATGTATATTAAATTTGTAAACCATGAGTGCACAAGCCCATTGCCGCGCATATAACCCTCAAGCATAGCTTATGGTTAAGCGTAGTGCAACAACAACTTTATATCTATTCTCTCTTTAACAACAATTATGTGTTTGTATCGTCTTCAATGTAGATTTTGATATTGGGGTACGTATTATTTTGTCAGTATCAGACAGTAAAACGAGCAGACATATTCATTAGCAGGCAATAACCAGTTTCTCTTTCTAATTCTTGAGGTTGTTGTTGCTTAAAAATATTTTTCTTTATTTGTATTGGTCTCTACGCGGAGTAAGCTGGCTTTGGAAACCTCTGTAGTAAGCGTTTATCAACTATTTGACACGATGACACAATCAATGTTTGAAAAGTCTATATTGAAGTCTGCAGACAATAGTCTAGTGCTCTAGACTTATTTTTTTTGGGGACAAGTGTGGAAACCGTTTCCTTGTTAATACAATTTTAATTTATATTTGTTTTTTTTTATTCAGTTTTCAGTGTTCAGACTGTTGTCTCGTTACTTTTCAAATAATATTAAAATAGTTCTTTGGCTTTAAATGTACCATCTTGTGTGAGTTTCATTATCTCTCATCTCAAGTGTGACCAGCCTATCTTTGCCTATATTTTCCTTAAAGAGGAACTGATACAGTGTAACCATAACTTTCATTAAAACGTAATTTCTAACCAACTGCTCCGAATAAAGTTATTCAAGTAGGCTTCATAATTGGTAGATCCATAATTCAGATTTCGATTAAGGGAAAATTCAAAGGCAAAGGTATAGGAAACGGTCAAGAGGCCTATGTCCGATTCCCATGATACAACCGTAGCTAAAGTATGACTATCGGCAGAGTTGGACACTGCAACCGATATCGAAAATCGTTTCCGTTTTAATCCCCGATTAGAATATCAATTCATTTTATTTAGGTCCGATTTCTTAACTTCAAAATAGCTGCTATATGTCAGATAAAATTATAATTTACTCTGTTATTTGTAAGTTTATCTGAAAGATATTTACTTTTTAATTTTCAACCATTAGTTTTTAAAACTATGTTTATATAAGATGATTCTACAAAACATTGAGAGTCATAAGTAATTCGTTCTTTAAGGCAATGATTTAAATATAACTTAAGTATTTGCGACATCTGGCTACACACCAGATAACCCCCATATATGCCTAATCGCAGATGCTGAACTCTAAGCCCGCCAACCCATTTAATAGAATTTGATAGAATGCACCTACAATAATTAAGAGAATAACAAGACAATCAAATAGATCTCTATCGTTGGGTTCAAGTGGTTGAGTGTGTGTGAGCTGCGTCGCACTTAATTGAGAATACACAATTCCCAATCAGACAGACAGCACATGACATCGCGCCGCTGCTGATAAAGTCGAGCTGATAAGCCTCCTTGGAGTCTCTACTAGGCGGAGGTCAAGCTCTCTAGAGTCGCTTGAGATGAGATTTAAGTTTGTTGTCATTTTTAAATTTTTTGGAGGTTTGTTTACACTGAGGGAAATTTCCGATTCGAAAGCTCAAGGTGGTGTATTGTGTGTATTGTTTATAGCAAGTGAAATTATTGTAAACACATAGAACTTTGTACCCTCCCTGTCCGTGTCAAAACGTAGGCAAGAATAATACAGATGCTGCGAAAACAGGCTGACGTCATTTGTAAGTAGATGGTTTTCCTTCTCTCCTACTGACACACATATCTCAAAGATAATCTGTATAAACTATTTTTAGCTTTGCCTTAATTTTGCTTTTGATGCCAACACGTGAGCAAAGTAAACTCAGTTTGCCATTCTGAAACAAATGCGCACATTTATATCAAATCTGCTCTTTATTATTCTTTATGTATATTGTTCTGCTTTATATGCCCTACCCAAACATTTTATTGCTTTATGCATATTTGTTTTGCAAATACTTGCCAAAGCAACTCACGCACATATCAGATTAAAAATATACTTATTGTATTATGTATATACTTATGGCATTTGTACATGAAATTGATGAGTTCTACGTCATTTAGCCTTGAGTTTGGTTTGAGAGTGAAACTCAAATATTGATTTGCATACAAACAAACATGACCTAAGTAAACAAATGCATTTGTATGGGTGAACTTGAACATAATTTGTACTGCAAGCTTAAAGCTGCAACTCGGTGTTTGCTATGCGTGTAAAAAGCTTCTTCTGCACTTTTACAAGGCATTCAAATTGCGATTAAACTATGTGAAATATATTTTTGTTTGTTTATGTTGAGCTAATTAAGGCAAAAACAACGGGTTTCCTCTGAGTTTAGACAGTGGCCGACAACCAGATGGTCAGTTTAGTTGTGTTTTGCTCACCTGCAGTATATCAAAGTTTTATAAATAAATCCCTCGACACCTGTATGTGTGCACTGCACACACACACACACATGTCTGAGTCGCTGCATTTGACGTCAAGGAAAAAAATGACTTACAAGTGAGCTTTGACTTGGTTATAAAACGAGAGGAGGGTCAAGCCAGTTTCTGTTGAACACGTGAAATTTGCTGATTACTTTCCTTTCAGTATATTTCTATACATGTTTCTTATCTGGTCTAATCGATAGTCATAAATTGAAAACGCAATGATTTACTGTTTATTGATGGCTAATTTAAACCTAATTGCCTAGTTAGTAGCTTACTTTTATAATTTAGTTATTTATAGTTCAACAATTTGCAGTCTAAGTTTAGAGATTATACGATATTTTCTATGACTGAGGGACAAATTGGTATTCTTCGCACAGCCCTCGGGGTAATAGAAACTTTTACAGGGAGTGGCTTGCAAAACTTCCATACCCGCGGAAAAGTTTAGATGATTTGATACTTGGTTGTTAAACTTTTTTCTAAAGGAAACAATCAACAAGAAAGCAGCAGAACTTTAACTATAATAGTAAGTGCGACTGCAAAGTGCACAAATCTTGTTATCCTTAAACTGGCTATGAATTTGAGTAGCAATGAAACATTTTTGATATTGCTCATGAATTAAAGGAAATCCTGATGCTCAATTTAGTACCGAGGTTTACTACTGAAGGGCAGAGCTGTAATCTAATCATTACAATAAACATTCAGATAATGAAAAAAAGCTTGAAATGTTGAATTATTCATGTATTTATAGGTGAAAATTATGATTTGTTGCTATCACGTCTAATAAAAATGTATGCTTAATTAATAATAAGAAAAGTCAGAAATCTTAAAACTTTTAAACAATGCTTACTGTTTTTTACATTGTTCAGAGCTCGATGTTATTTACATGGTGTGTTACTTACGAACCCTGCTTAAAAGTCAGATATTTCAATTCCCATAAACAATATTTAAAATGAATAAAGTTTGAAATGGTGCCCAACTAATAGAAATTACGCTCTCCATCAGAAAATATACTAAAGATTTTAGTACAGTTGGAAAGATAATTATTTGCTTAAATCGTCAACAAATTTCGATATGCGAAAAAAGTATCCAATGCTAATTGAGATGGCGATCATATATAAAACGCCACTAATATCGTCAGCCCTAGTTAAAAGAATGTTTTCATTTGCAAATATAATAAACAACGACTCAAGACGGTATGCGCTTTCTGATATTTCGTTTAAAAAATTAGTGGTTATGAAGGCCAATAAAAACTGAAATGTAAATATGCAATAAAATATGTATTTTTTTCAATCAAAACCATGTAGTCAAAACCGTGCATGTGAGAATGGGGCTTATTTATCTACAGTTGGGTATTTATTCGAAACATTGGATGTATATATACATGAATAATAGAAAATTGTACAGCTCAATTACTAAATGACAAGTTACAGCCACCGGAATCAAACCAAAACTGAGCGCCGATACTTGCCCAGTAGACACTGCGAGAGCTCGGATTGGTAGACAATCCCGCAGCCCACTTCCAGAAGCTCACCCATGAAGGATGTCCACCCAGATGTTCAACATTAAAACTCTAGAAATTTACTTTTTATAATTTATAAAATTGAATTTTCTCATCCGTCAGAAATTTAACTAAGCTACCATCCAGCTTCACTTTCACAATCCCATTGTATTTGCCCGGTGCCTCCACTGCGCAGTTGTTCACCTAGTACTAAGTTAGTTTTAGTAAAGCCGCACACCAACCAACATTTACGCCTTGTGCAAATGCCGTGAAGGATTTGAGCTCGGTCGGGATTAGCAGACATTCGTGTTTGGATCGCCCGACGACAATAAATGTCAATTCTGCGTCTGTCCCCCCTGTGCAAGCCCAGCGGATCGTGAGTGAGCAGTAAGTTTAGTTTAGGTAAGTATGCCAAAAAAAAAGTCTCGATTTGCTCGTGTAATATTTATATATCATATGTTCAATTTATACCCACATAAACACATACATACATACCGGCACAAAATTGTGAAGCGTGTTCTGAGAACAGTGTTCTCGTTACTGAGTTCAATCTATCGGAATTCGTAAAAGTTTTGATTTCCAAGAAATGGCTCGAAAATTCTGTTTAAACCAGCCAGTTTAGGGCGGAGAAGACACCGAATTTGTTATACACAGCTGCGTGTTTTTTAATCGAAATCATTTTTCAACAGCAACAAAATCGCCACCCACATGCAAAAGTCACAATCGGGTGTGTTCTAGGAATCTCTAGAAATTTTTCGTACAAACGGTTTGATATGGAACTAAACTAAGATGAATTTATATGTGAAATGATAGATCATAGGTCGGTAAAACCCTATTCCTATAAATCAGTCCTGCCAACACAATCAATTTTTTTTCGTAGCTCCGATTCGAATCGAAATTTGCCAACGGTTAATGCTCAAAAATTTTAGGTTAGAGGATTTTTGTGTTTGGCCCTAGGTTTTACCCAATTTTAATATACAAATTACAATTTATGTGATTAATATTCAAAAATAATAAGACTGACTGCTCACTCGAACCATCTCTCTAAGTAACTTTTGATCGACCACAACCAGGAAGCAAGGCCGGAAAAAGAAAATAAGACTTAAAAGATTCCACCCTAAGGATCTTTACTGAAAAGGGAAATCTAAATTTAAAAATCGACGCAATGTAAAGCTAAAATAACGAATCTCACTAACAAGACAAAACAGTACAAATAATTTGTAAAAAAGCATAACTCATAAACCGTAATACACAATAACACGAATTTATAAATAGAAGATAACCTTCAATGCACGGTACAGCAAAATCGACAATTAGAACGTTTGGAATGTAGGTTAAGGACCCAGACAATAATAGTACCAAACACATACTAACGTTAATATATGTATGCATTTTCTAAAAAAAAAAAAACTAATATTCTAGAATTTCTGTACTTTTGCATCAGACAAAACTAGTTTTAGGTCCCTATCAACTTAATTTGATGGTACATCAGAGAAGACAGTAAGCACAATAGCTTTGGGTCTGTTTGCATATACATATCAAAAGTATTGTTTAGATTTAGTCGGTTCTGCCATGTAGCTTTGCCACCGAAGGCTCTAACGATACTAAGATCTATCATATGAAAATTTCTTTTAAATTCAAATGTATATTTAACCGAATCGATTATTTTGTAACCGAACCGCTACAATTTGATTTTATTGAGCGAAACTGTAACCGAAGCCGATAATTGTTTTGGTCTTAGTCCCTGCTTTACTGGTACAATTATCGGAGTACTTGCCAAAGTAATTAATTTTAGTAATATTCACTAAATAATTGTAATTCCAAGTTGTGTCTTATTTGTCTACAGTTGTCGAATAAATTCGAAAAATTGAATGCATGAATACAGCTCAATTACTGAATAATGACACTTTACAGGTAAAATTATTGAAAAATCTTCATCAGAAATTGTTTTTAATTATCTAAAAAAAAATCGTAATGGTAATTTATGTTTACACCTCTGCTAAAGGGAAAGTATTATTTATATAAAATTATTTTGTTTCACAGTTCGTACAAATCCTTTTCTAGAATTTGAAACCGTGATTTAAATTCCATCAATTCAATAAACATAATCCATGTGCATTTGATCGGCCTCAATGAGTGTCATTTCAGTAGCTCAAATTTCCTGTGCCTGGTAATTATCCATCGTTTAATAACAGGCCTTAACCTTATATATATATATATAGTACTCATATACTGATATGGATTTTGTCTCTAATTTAATTGCACCCCGCTGTAATGGCAATTTAAACTGCAGCTTTGGTGGTTGGTTGGTTGGTTGGTTGGCTGGTTGATTGTGGTTTTCTAGAGGGCGTAACCGCAATGACGCAGCACAAATTGAATTTGAAATGCGTCGAGTCGTGAGAGATGTGCTCGGTGTTGCTCTGCAATTGACAGACCGAGTCCCCAGTCCATAATTAGCTGCCACAATTTGTTTATTAAGTTAGCCATTGTGTTGTGCTGTGAATGTGAGTGCTCTGATTATTTGATTTATAAATTAGCTAAAATTATGCAATGTAAATAGGGAATATATACGGCTAAAAATAAGAGACAGCTCTCTGTGATATCAAGGCGTATAGCGTGTCTGGCTCATTAGCACTGATTATCATTATTTAAAAAAACAAACTGCCCACACAATTAGGCTTTAAATTCAATTTAGATATGAAACTGTAAGTTTTAAGTCTCCTTTTTGCTCGCAGCTATTGCACATTACACAGTTTATAAACAACAACATTTCAATTGAGTTTATTTTCTGTGACGCTGATAAGCCTCAGTTGGTCTTATCAATGGATTTAGCTGGCTCAAGGCGGTTTCACTTAGTTTATGATTGCCCTTAATTATAATGCAGCTTATTATCAATTGTTTTAGCACCCACACTGTACAAGGGAAAGGAACGAGAGAAAAGAAACTGCAGTTTACGAATTTATATTTTGCTCTGCAAATGTTTTATCTCTTGCGGAAACCTCCAAGTTGATAAGGCAATTGTTATTGCTTTGTCTACAAGTGTTATTTTTATCATTAAATATTTAAGTTTTAGGGATTTTATATATAATATATGCATGTGTATACACTGTACACAATGGAGCTCTCCCCCATTTACTATTTATAGAACATGACGTTTATGAATGACAATTGCACTAATTTTTATACAAATTTGCATTACAGATCAAATTTTTACAACCCTTTGCCATCATCATCGACATCATCGGATGGGGTTTTAAAGGCTGAAGGCATTCGAATGTTAAGTGGACTGTATAAGATGCAACTTTTCAAGTAAATTTCCTCTATTCTAGAATATCAGTGGTCTCTTTTTAACAGTGCAATTACGAAGATTCACTTGGCAAACATACGAAAGCTACATCAACAAATCCCGAATCACCTTATAGCAGAGTCCGGCGCGTCCCTATCTTCTGTGCATACAATACTGCTCTGCGGCAGGTTTGGAAACATTAAATGATGCAACGTACGAACGGGCAAATCAGCATGACACAGGGTCATTGGTTTGTGTGAGGAATACAAGAATACAAACTGAGCTGGCCGTTCATTTTAAATAAAGGACTTTTGAAACCTATAAACCTATGACTGTGCCCTATGACTGTGCCCTGGGGCCCAACATTTAGGACTCCTTTGAAATCAAAAAGTCTAAGCCACTATCAATAATAAGTTTAAAGTCATTCAATACGATATGTAGAGTCCAAAGCCATCGCTGAGTGAGCATTTTCGGCATAATTTGCTATTTTATTTGCTGAAAGAAAAGCTTGCAAAAGGTGATACCAATTACAGGCATCTCGGTCGGCAAAGTGCCAACTGCTTACATTCTTAATAATGATTTTTTCGCCAGCTCTTCCTTATGCCTAGTAGTCGAATGAGCTAACGCGCTGTCGTCCGTTTGTTTATGTGTTCGAGGTCCCGTGTTCAATTTCCTCCTCTTCCAACTTTTCTTTTAAAGTTATTCAATGTTGATCCCTATTACAATCCGATATACCTAGTACTTATCAGAGTCAACGGTTGTAAAGTATATGTTATACAACTACATACACCAAGTGTGTGGACGCGTGTACAGCTAGTCCACAAGTCCACAGACAAATTTCGACATGGTGCATCGTCTTGTGAACTGAACGCATACTTCCTCGCCAACATTTTCTCAAATGGTATATTGAGTTGTAATCTAAAGTTAAAGTGTTTTCTGTTAAACCCCCACTTTTCCGATTATATAGAATACAGTATTATGTATTGAATACAGTATGCCAACGAAAGCGGCCAAGCATAGGTAAATGTATACAGAGTTCTAATCGATACTTGAAGGCTGCCAGTTTTAAAAGTGTTTATGAGAACATCGAACTTGTACTGGGCATTTGCGGCGCTGGATATCGTCGAGTGTTTCTCTCATCGAGAACTATGAAACAGAAAACACAAGAAAATCAAAATCAAGTGCTCTTCTGCTGAGAGAGTGAGCCTGTCATTTCGGTGAGCAGAAAGCAAAGAAAAACTTGCGGGCTCTGCCGAAAGTGAAAACAGGGCAATTGTCAATTAAACTTCCTTCTCCTCAAAAACTTTGGGAATTATTATATTAGAGCGAAGCTCTTTTTCGGACGTTTGACTAGGGGATTAAAACGATAATAATTTTGACTTTAAGAAAGATTTCTTTAGCTATGCTTTTGAATATAATTTTGTATTTGCAAACTCAACCGATTTTACCATTTGCCGTGGAAGCAGGTGGCAGGTGGTGTGTGGAGTGGGAGGGTGGGAAGAGGGGTTATCAGTGACCAAATTGTGATTTAACAGTGACTTAACAGTGTATTAACAGTGGGTTAACAGTGTATTAACAGTGTAGTAACAGTGTAGTAACAGTGTAGTAACAGTGTAGTAACAGTGTAGTAACAGTGTAGTAACAGTGTAGTCAACAGTGTATTAACAGTGGGTTAACAGTAATTTAGCAGAGACCTAACAGTAGGTTAACTGTGGATTAACAGTGAATTAATAGTGACATAGCAGTGTGTTAATAGTGACTTAACAGCGACATAACAGTGACTTAACGTTGTATTGTACAGAGATAACTCGGAACATTTTGGAATAGCAATGGTTTGTCTAGACAACGCTGTTTCGGCATTGACCACAAATCACTCATCAGCAGACTGGTTGCTTTCACACTTCATCCACTTGCAAATAACTCTATTTATTTACCAAATTTGGTTTGATTGAGGTATTTGAATGATTTGAACGTTTTTCCTTAAAAAAAAAATCAGTTAAACAATGAAGCACAACCCTTTGCTTCCACCCACTCCGTTTTTGTTCATAATGGAAAGTAATGACGGTTACCTAGGGCTCTTTTTATATCGAATTTTTAAGTTTGCTGTTTTTAAATTTTTCAGTTAAAAACGGGTTGAACCAAGTATGCATCAGTTTCCTTTTTCCTTTATTTTCAGGAAGACGCCACCAGGCACTGGCCGACCATTGGAGTCTGATGACAATGTTCCTTACAATAACGTCAATGTTTTCCGCAACTGGAGCAATAGAGATAAGTCGACTCAGACCACTCATTAGGTGATGCAGTCAGGTTCTTGGTATAGTAAAAATAAGTTTATAATTTGTGTCGCTCTCTTTATCTGATTTCGCTCTCAATTCTGATGAATATCAAAAACCACTGGAAGCAGTTATGATATAGATTATAAAGCCACATACGTACTTAAAAAGTAAGTAATTTAGGTTATTTCTTTCATCGTTTTCACAAATTGATTTTGATTAATTTATTTCAGCTGTTCGGCTGATGACGTTAAAGCAGAAAAAGATGGAAGTAAAATTGATTGCAACAAAGTTTCAACAGTTGTTGAATATAAAATGAGGCACATAAGCTACTAACATAGGTTTCTATCAGAATACATGTAATTTCCTACCGAAAACAATCCAAAACATTCCTCATTATTTGTATTCCTTTCACTTAAAATTATCAGGGCGTATATATGTATATATTTTCATCTTTGCTTAGGCACATCAATTGGCATTATCATTTGTTGACACCCTTGAGATAACAATCAAACATTTTCATATACTCGTGCATAAATTGTATGTATGTTTATTTATTTACACTCCAGCATGGAGCGGAATTTAGCGGCTTTACCAATCTCAGCCTACAGCCACCAGATTAAACTAACTTTTTCTTTCTTGTTTTGTAAAATAAATATTGTGTATATGGTACACAATTTAATTGGCGTAGCTGAACTGATAAGAAATGCTGACTACTACAACAACTGCGGAACTAAAGCAGACAGCTAGACGTTAGACTAGTGTGTCAAAAGTACGAGGCTGTGTGTGGGTACAAAGGGCTCCATCTTCCTACATTGCATGTGTTGACCAAATCAATTAGGTAGAAAATCACGATACATCAATTTGCAAAGAGTTGCGATTGGGAGAGAGAATGAAAATGACTTTGGACAATATTGACATTCACGTGAAGATAAAGACTCTGTTGAGCAAACTTATTAACTTACCAGACATGAAATGCAAAAGTATCGATGTAATTGGATACAATACTGGACTGTAAGTAATATCGGGGCAATCATAGCCCAAAACATTCACAATACGATCGGCAACAGCTCGTCCCGTGCTGGTTAGATGATAGGGCAAACAGTGTGTGGCATCCACAAAGGCGGGCAGCATGATGGGCTTCTCCGATAGCTCCGTGGTGCCAAAGACCTAGAAAATAAAGAAATTCATTTAGAATCGAATGAAAACAGTTGATCAGGGGCTGTCTTACCTGATGTACCATCTCCCAGTAGAAGCCATCTAGCATATTCTGCTTGGTCTGATGCTGGCCACAAAGCGCTGGCCATAATTGTGAGCGTATGGGTGAATTGATGGGCCAGGAGTTCTCTCTGAGTATATTTTTCACATCACGTTTCTTGCCCTGTTGCAGGAGCTGTTGTATCTCCGTAAATGAGCGCAAGGCTGGTTCTTTGCCTGCAAAAAAAAGAAACAAAACGATGGAAAAGTTTAGCATTGATCAAGTAACATTTACGTAGGCTAGGTCAGCTGTGCGGCATTGTAAATCCAAGTGGCTTGGCCTGATAAGTATGAGCTTTTGACGATAACAAAACTAATTTCGATTTAAATGTAAGCCTGAACTTGTTTGGGGGACCAATTTGCTAAACATATGTATAAATAGTTATCAGTTAGCTAGCTAGATTTGACCAATGCGGCGTATGCGTCATTTTGATGATTTAATAAAAACTCAAAGTGGCAAATAAAGCACTTAAAGACTTCAATTGTTCATTGTATTTCAGATTGTGAAAAGTGCATCAGTTGAGTCTATTGATAAAACGGGTTTTGTTTATTTTGAAATAACAAGAAATTATAAACAAGAAAATGCTGTTCAAAATTTCAGACTGTTGCGAGTCATCCATATTATGGCGCTTGGATTTTCAAGTTTAATCTTGTTATCTTTGATATTATTTGATTTTTTAGTTTAAAAATATTTATAAAGAAAAATGCCAAAAAAATGTGAAATTTTTCAAACAAACTGCACCTGCAAAACATTCAAAAGTGTGTTTAGATTTTTCCAAAATCCTTTTTTGCCATGTAGATTTAGGCGTTTGGCCTGTTGATTGATTCTTAAAAGGACGTTAAAGTGTGGAGAAGGTTTTGTTGAAGCCTTTAGTCATGAAAATCGTTCACTTAAATCAGGGTTTGTCAAGAATAGCGGGGCCAAACAGTGAGATTGTATTGGTCTGCGAAAATAAAGCGACCATTGACCGCTGGCAAGCGACTGAAATGCTGTTTGCTTTCTTTGCACAAGCCTCGGCATGCGTTCGGCTCGTGTCGGTGTGAATAGCGAATTGTGTTCGGCCCCTGCAGGCCAGACGTGGAGGCAAATAATAGGCTTAGTCTTATCATTTTGTTTATTACGCTTACAGCATGCCTTAAACATAAACCCCATAGTTTTTTGTTTAATGTGGAGTAACAAGAACTTATTTTGTACCAAATCAGGAGGATACCTTTCCTATTTGAGACAATCAGGCATGTTCTTAATTCCACTTCCACGGCAACTTTTCGAAAGTGAAATTGATTCGTCATCGAAAAAGTGTTTCGTTTTAAAAAGTATTGCTAGATGGTCGGTGGAATGAAAAGAAATTTACAATTTTCGCACTCGTATAGTTGCTAGTTGTACATAAAGTGAGTTTTTCTTAATTTTGAGATCAATTAAGAAATTGTTAGTGAACTTTGATTTGCATTTAAGTCTTTAATAGATTAACAAAGAATTTCTTGATTAATATGTCCAGAACTTGGCAGTGACAGACAAACCGAAAAAGTCTGCCTCTCTCATCTTCTACTGTTCCATTTTCAATCGATTCGTTTGTGGTTTCTCTTTTATGTATCTAGTGCCAATCTCGTTTGCAAACAGAAAAAAGAGAGCAATTTCATTGATTGTTGTGATTGTTGTTGATCTCTTTTTGGATTGTGTTTCAAAAGCTTTTAAATGTTCAATAAGACTTTTTATTAAGATGATAATAAAGTGATTTTAAAAGAAGGGTTTAGTTCTGTTCGATAACAATATTTAATTTTAGAGCAGTTATCTGAAGCCCAGTTCTAAATCCAAGGCGCACACAGCAAAATGGTTATTGTACAGCATCGAGCAAACAAAAAGAAATTTCATCTCTTCTTGTAGTTGTTGTAGTTTGACAAATGATTTTCTTGATATGTATTTTCTTGGTATGTCTGCACTGTAGAGAAACAGCATGCAAAATGAATGCTAGCGAAGCTAACCGAAGGTGAAACCGAATGACGCTCCCCTATTATTATTATTCATCATCTGATTGCACTAAACTGTTTTTTAATTGCCTGTTTTAGAAAATTTATTGCACAATATTTTTGTAATAATTAAATCATGGTTAAATTGTTAATGCTTCCTCCTCTCATTGTGAACTGACATAATGGTTTGGAATTATGTGTTAACGCATGAGTTTTATGCAACGCTTCACTTGAATAAAGCTGATCGGAAAATTAGCGCAGTTTTTCTATTTCCATTATTGTTTTCGTTTATATGCAAATGAACCACATGGCAGTTTGTTGATGGTGGCGATGGGGATTAATTACACACACACAGGCGCAATGCAAAATGCAAACGAGCTCACTCAATTATACCAGTTTTTATTGTTATTGCATTTATTGTGCTCCTTCTCTGCCCCTTTCTCCCTTCACTTAACTCAAGATACGCGATATACATACTATATATACATACATATGTTTCTTGACTCATTGAATATTTCTTATTGAGTGAATGCATTTCGGTAAATTATTTTATTTGACATTTTTATTTAAGGCGCATTTGTGAAACACCAAATGAAAATCAATCGAACCGCAACTTTGTAACTGATTTAGTTGATTTGACGACGAGTTGTTGGGTTTTTCTTATCAGTTTTAGCGAGATAAGAAGAGGGGCATGCAAAAATCGATCTGCTGTCGTTTTCCATGTGTAATGAGACATGTCCGGGCGCCCCAATGCAATCAATTACCCAGTTCCAGATAGCTATAATCAATATGACGGATTAGTTTTGAGTTGGCATTGAAGTGTGTGGCGTCAATTAGTGGGGAAGGGACGCCTTAAAGCAAGCTCACCGACCAGCTGACCACCATCATCCAAAAGTGCGATAAGTCACAGAAACAAAAAAAACATTTGATTCAAAATTCAATCTACAACTGCCCGTTTTTTTGTATTCCAATTGATAATATTGCAAGAAATCAGGGCAGACCCAAAAAAAAGGTAAACAAGATATAATAAATGCTTAAAAGGGCATTTTGAACGAATTCTAAAAGAAATTTTGTGCTTTTTTCAAAGCTCTGTTTGAGACAAAGAAGCTATAATTCTAAAGAAGGGTTGGTCCAAAGTTTCCAAACATTTCTACAATTATGGGTTTGATTAGCAGACTGGTTATGGTTCAATTTCGGCAATTCCGCTTCGGTTTCATTTTCTTGTTCTCAATTCCGTATGAAATTGCTCTCTTTTTACTTTTTTTTAAACCACCGGTCCAAGCGGGATTGGTACTAGAAGAGAGAAAACACAAATCCAAGCGAAACGATCAGAAATGGAACAGTCCAAAATTAGAGAGGCGGACTTTGTCGTTTTCGTTTGCACTGCCAATATCTGGACACATTAAACAAACAATTTTTTATTAACATTATTAACTCCGGTTGGCTGGTTCAAACCAAAATTTAGCAACGGTTAAGGTTTGGAAATTTGAGGTTCGAGGTTTTTGGGCCTCGTTTTTCCCAATTTATTTAAAATAACAATTCAATAGGTATACACTTGACGACTAGATACATTGTTAGTCCGCATTTACACGGTGAAGCCAACTTCATGAAGTTTTCGTTTGTAAGGAAGAGGTGTGGTGTAGGGGGGACAGTCGAAGCAGGCAGAGCTTCATGGCAAGCTGGCAATGAAATTTTTCGATATGTATATGTATAAGATGAGTCTGTTTATGTTCTGTAGTATAAAGCCAGAACAAAGCATCTCTTACCCTATTAAGTGTATACATATATTCACTTTTGCATGTGGAAAGTATATCATAGTCTGGCTTGACCGACTTTTCGTATTGTTATATTTCTAATTATCGACTCCAGACCCAAGAAACTTTAATCTGTAAAGCTTGGGTTCGGATTCATATATTTTCGTCCTCGTGGTTCGGTTCAGGGTTTGGTTCAGAGTAAAAAAAAAAAAAGCAAATTCCGCTACTATTTTTGGTACATTTCAGATAACCTCGATATTGCTTCGATATTGCTTTGTATTTAAGGTTCACTCCGGGGATTGAAGCCGCAAAACTTTTTGGGTTCGGGTTCACGGAGCGGGTTCAGAATGATGGCTAGATTCGGCTTCGAATAATATCATATGACTAAATATCAGAATCAAATTTAGATGGTACTACAGGGAGGTATGATTCGAGAAGAAGAACAAACACACAAATCTTATTTGATTGATGTGGTTTTCAAGGAATAACTTGAAAAAGACCAATCCTAGGTGGGTCAAATGTTTCCGCAATCCCATTTACTTTTCCGATTTGCAACTTTTGTCTATAAAGCTCTGCGACAACTGTTTAACCCGGTCTCCATACAAAAGTTGGTTCCTACTGAATTATCGTTTCTTTTATTTTATGAGTAGATCTTCTCTAAGCAAATGATGACTGCCCTGGCTTACATCTAATGACATTTGTTGATGTTTTTTAATCCATTAAATATTACAAAATTCCAAATATGATGAAAAAATTACAATTGTGTATCTCTTATAAATCCTAGATTTCAGACTTTGACTAGATAAATACTTTTATTCATTATTCCTTATAGAACTCAGCCATATGTTTTTTTTGCAAGATGTTTTTGTTGTAAGGACAAAAAATTAAGGTTCTTGGATTCCAAAAAAAAAATGTAGGAATTGGGATTGAATGTAAAATGTGAGAGCGTTTTTCTAAAAACTTTCTACATACATGTATGTACGAACACTAGAACGTAAAAACACCAATACAAAAACCTGTTTCAGGAATTATTTGTTGTTCGATTACACAAAGGGCTTGAAAATGTTTAAAACACCATACATGTTACCGACTTTAAGCATTAGTTTGAGTTCTGGTGCTCTAAAGTTTTCATTACATGTAAACTTTGTACAAAACTCTGCAGCAAAGAACTCTACAAATGATAGGACCGAAAGGACCTTGATATAGCAATGCATAAACTCTGCTTTTTGAGAATTTTACAATTTTGGTTGCTTGTTGAAGAAACACTTACTCTGAGCTCGCGTTAGTCAAAACAGCATTTTGATGAATATAAAACTGACTACCAAACCAGAATAAAACATTGTTAAAAGAACTTTTAGTTCTAAAATAAACATTATAATGTTTGTTCATTACATTTCGCTTTAATTCAATTTATTGGATTAGTGACTTGAGGCCCTATAAGAGAAAGAGAGTGTAAGTGGGCTGGATCTTAGACTCTGAAAAATGAAAACCTACAAATAAATTTTTTATAGCCTGATTCCACTGACACATATATGTGCATTAGGCCGAATGGACATATTTTTGACAAGGCCTAATATATAAATTTTTTCTCAATTTACTACATTTTGAAAATATGTTGCCATTCACACACAATGAGTATTCTTTTTCATACTATGATTTTTTCGGTTGAGAATTTACATTTTCAGTGGAATTATCAAATTAACAGGGTATTCGACGGACCCCTCTGGCAACGCTATAACTTTTGACAGCGATGCCAGCGCGTTTGAAGCGTCAGTCCAAGTAGATTTTTACCATGGAACAGTAAGCGCCACGCGAACGCTCTCAGATTGTTGAAATTTACATTCAACAAAACAAGTCAATTGTGAAAACTCAACGGGACAGATCATCATGACCGATGAGACTCATTTCACTTTGAATGGAACGGTAAACAAACAAAATTGCCGTATTTATGCCACTGAAAATCCTCAACAGATTCAAGAGGTACCTCTTCACGATGAAAAAGTCACTGTTTGGCGAGGCGTTTGTGCTGAAATGGTTATTGGGCAGTTCTTTTTCGAAGATGAAGATGGCGAAACGGTTACCGTCAGTTAGGAGCGTTAATGCGATATGATAACCAATATTTTGATGTCAATTCTTCGTCGAAAACTTATGGTGCACTACTGGTTTCAACAAGATGGCGCTCTACCACACACAAGCAGCGCTACAATCGATTTTATGAGGTTTGAAAATGGTGTTCACGAAATTTGACGCCTCCAGTCTTCGTTCTGTGGGGCTGGTTTACATCAACGGTTTACATCAACAAGCCAAGGACCCTGGAAGACCTGAAAAGCAATATCCGCCAAGAAATAGCCGCCGTAAAATGCTGCAAAATGGGCTCAATACGCCGTAGCCGCACTATTTACGAGATATCATATTCAAAAAGTGATGTAAGCAAATCTACTTGAACCCAATTAAATGAAATTTTATCACAATCTTTTCATTGATCTTTTGAAACAAAAAAACATGGGTCCATCGAGTATGGCCAACCTTGTATATGTGTCATTGGAATCAGGCTATAAGTCTTACAGATTTAAGACTGGATATCTTGTTAAATCCCAACGGAGTTTGCATAAAGATTTGATAGACAAAATGCTTTAACTAAAAATTTCACAATAATCAGTGGACTCCTGGAATGTTCAATATTTTGTGTGCTTTTAAAAACAAATGTTTAATTTTGTAAAAAAAAACAAAAGAAAAACCTACATAAATTAGCTTTCAAGTTAAGTTATTTCTCCAACTTGTGTTTTGTCATTTGTAGCACTAAAATTAATGTGTTTTAGGAACTATTAGCATCAATTTCTTTGATGTATTTGTTTCACATTTTATGATCTTTTAGATTTGTGTTTTTTTGTTATTTTTTTTATTACCTGGACTAAACTGCCAGCACTGACATTTGGTGGTTATATCATTGGAGCTGGCGGCTATAAACAGCGGCAGCTCAAAGAATTTTTCACACTCGGGATCAACATAGACGCTGCTGCGCCGACTGCTGAACTGCTCCAAGTCGCGTATGCCCAAAACTTTGCCAACCATTTTTCGTTGTTTCTTCTTCGATGTTCGTTTTGAGTGTATTTTTTTTTTGGTGGGGTTTACTTAATTTTTTTGGCACCGAGTATTTTTCAACAGCAACCACAACAACGACAAATACATTTATGTAGATTTGTTCTCTGTATTTTATTTTTTCACTTTTATTGTTTTAATTTATTGCGCTCTGCAATTTGCTTGCTTCGTTTATTCGCGCTGTTGCGAGCAGCGGCACTTGAATTTTAATTTTCAATTCACATTTTTATCGAAATAAATTTCAATATTTTTACATTTATGGCTTATGGATGAGGCTGCGCGCGTCGCGAGAGTTGAAAAATATCATTAAACACAAATTTACGGATCGGCGGCAGTCCGGGAATAATTCAAATTCCGTAGGCCTACGTGCGACGCGTTCGAATGCGTTCAATGTTCTCATCAGCTGCCTCAACTGGCGGGCCGGTTTCAATGCTTTGGCGGTGAATGAAACCCCAAAAGCTTCCCCCAAACCAAAGTGGGGTGGCTCGAGAGAAAGACAGAGAGAGAGAGGGAGAGAGAGCGAGAGTAGCGATCACAACCTGGTGGCGCGGGCAAGCTTTAAAAGCTTTTGTGTTGTGGTTTTCTTTCGTTTATTATGTGTGTCATTTAACTATCAGCTGTTTTCTGTTGTGCTTTCTGGCCCGTTGATAGCCATAATTCTGCCCCAATTCACAAATTTTTGTATAAATAGTTTCCTCCGCCCTTTGCTGGCATTTAGAATATTTCGTAAGCTTGGAAATTGTTGTATGTCAGACATTCCTGCAACGCTGCGTATACGTAATATTTGGTTGGGAAATTTGTTTATGGGAACATTTTTGCTTGGCAGATTTATGAGACTTTAAAGCCCATTCATTGCTTTAGCCTTTTGTATATTGTCTGTAAGTGGGCCCCCCCAGTTAGAATGGCGTGAAAATATTTGTGCGATGCCCTGGAAAATTTTCGTCTCTAACGGATGTTTATGAACATTTGCAGGTACAGCGGATGCATATGGGGGAACATTTGCTGAAAGATGACTGAAATTAAGGTTTTTAGCTAATTTTTTGTATTGTGAATTGTTTACAAAAAAATAAAAAAACTAAAGCCTAATGGCGAGTAGGGACTTTTGTGATCGTATGTGTGGCAGAATTTTAATGGAGCAGAGCAAAACCGGCACAAAAATCAACAGGAGCAAAAAACCAGTATAAAGCTATGTTCATACAGACAAAAAATTTGCTAAATAGGACAAATTATCAAACTTTTTGGCCATATTTGATACAATTATTTGAGTATGGAACCATAGTTTTAATCTCCATGAGTGCAGTTCAATAATTTCCTTAGCATTTACTAAAAAAGCCAAGAGTGAGGTGCTGTTTAAAGCCTATTTAGACTGCACAGTGGTCAGAATAAACCGAAAACGTGTCCAAACATTGATATATTCATTTAAAATTTGGCACACGGAATGCTTAGACTAAGTCCTAATTTCGAAAAAAAATTTAAGACCGATCGGACCACGCTTACCCCTACTTCCCATACTAACCCAAATGAGAAAATGCATTTTTTCAAAAGGAAGTGCTCAGAAATTGTATACCTACATATAGGTACGTTTATTCTTGCTGACTAAATTGTTTATATGACATTTATATATAATATAAGTGTAAATTAATAAGTGCATAAGCTTAAAGGTAATTTTTGAGATATCATGTTTATAGGCTATTTCCACTGAGCAACATCTAACATCTTGAAGCAAAATGTTTCTATTCCACATTTTCCTCAAGAAATTAAGTAATGGCAGAGAAACTTATCATTCATTATCAAGTCGGCAAGAAAATACCATAAAAACTCCTTTCGTGGAAGTTGGCATGAGGATCATATTAATGACATGCGACAAAATCATGATAGTGATTAAAGAGGTGCTCGCCCCATTACGAACATGATGCAGATCTTTCGACCTTCTACGCAGAGGACCTAATTGATATTCAGATGTGTTCCAGAAATCTCTAGAGATTTTGGGGTCAGTTGTTTTTGAAAACAACCAATCCAAATGTCGGTGTTCCACAAATGTCAGAGATTTCATTTTTCGGAGTTGCAAGCAAAACAGCTGACAGGTAGTTTTTGCGTTGGGGCTGCCACGACAGGGTTGTAGGCTTCAAAATAATTTAAATAAATGTGGGATTCAAATTATATTTGGTAGTTTCTAAGCCAAACGCTGCAAGTGGTTGTGGTATGCACTGAGTTCCACACTATAAATTATTTTTAAGCCATTAGTACCCAATTTTATCGGGAAAAAAATTGAAGAGAACGTTGACCCGCCAAAAAATTATTTTGTATTGACAACCGTGTTGCTTACAAGTGAGTGGAGTGCACAAATATAAATTCAAAAATGCCCGCGGCTACATTTACTGTTTGGATATTGCTGGGAGAAAGCCGTTGGCGAGGGAGACATAATCGCAACAAGAGTTTTAGAAATGACGCAATCCACTTTTAATTTCTGATGATGCGTAAGCTACTTGTCTGTCGCGATATCCGACAGTTTTTCCATATGGTATTACTGCCTCTTCCTCCGGAGTTCCATGTTTCCCCATAAAAACATCATAAAATTTTTAAAGATCAAAAAAGTTGTAAAAAGTGCAGTTAAAAATTTCACTGCTGATAATAACTTGTCTTCCATTTGTAGTTTGGAATTCTCGCCGATAGAATTTATCGATAGGTTTGATATCCACATAGTCTTGTTAAATTTATACTTCATTTAGGCGAACAAACTTTTAATTTTGAAAAGAAAATTAAAACTCTAAAATGATATTTTCACATTTGGAATAAGTTGGCATGTTTGCTTATTGTTTCTTTCTGCTGCCCTCAGACTTTTGCATTATTTTGGTGGACAATATTTTAAAATTCATTTTCAGAACACCGACAATTGCTTTTGGGTTGTTAGAGGTTTGTAGAACACGGCCAATTAATTCAGAAATTTCGAGCAGCAAATGCATCGGTAATACCAATGCCCATATACCAAACACCAAAACACCCAAATAGTCTTCCTCCGGGAAAAGGATTAAGCATAACTGGCTTTCAATCATCACCATAAGATTCTAAAACCTGATATTGTTGAGCAAATGTTAAATAAATTTCAGGTCAATTTATTTTTTCTAAATAAAAAAAGATTCCGCCATCCAATTCAATTTTTTGTGTGTTATTTGTAATTTAAGAAAAAAACTTCTTAATGGATCACCCATTAGTAGTCGAAAGGGGCAATGTCTGTGCTATAAGGCGTGTGGGATAGGACTTCCAATTTCAGCGTTTCAAGGTATGTTTGACCGAGCGTGGTCTTATTGCAAAATTACCATCTCGTGGCTTCGCTCGTATATTGACAGTTTTGGCTTCAATGTTCGGCGCAAGAGCATCAATTAAGTTCGGTTGAATTGCCCTGTAATGGTATCACTCGGTTGTAGCAGCTCATAATACACCACGCCCAATAGGTCCCACCAAATAAAGAGCATGATCTTGCCATCGTGAATATTCGGCTTTGAGGTCGATTTTGGCGTACCGCGCTTGGACTTCAGCTGCATTTTACTTCAAATGAAAGCAAGAAAAGTAAGCTTTTCCGCAAATTGTGTTTTGTTGGCACAAAAGTTGACATATTTGGAGCACGCAAAAGCGATGTGGTTTACAAGCCTTTGACCTAGTGCCCTCTAAAAAGTTTTATGATTGTTAAACCATTTCTACTAAAGGATATACTTAGCCATCATATAAACGGCATCTTGCAATGCCACCAGTGAGATTCAACTGAAAAAGTTTTTAAAAAGTAGGCTCTAGGTGGCGTTAGGTAAAATACAGCTGTGAGACCAGACTCTGGTGCGCTAACGGTGGACCAAACGTCAACACGTCGATGATCAGTGTGGCCAGAGCCGCCACTGTACCATGTGGGGAGAGCGAATGATTTTCAAAATTCTGAGTATGACTTTCCCTGTTGTGTTGTATAGAAATCATGGCATGACAATTAGACGCAGTAATCGAGTTCGATTATGTTGGATGTCTGGGGCGTTTATCAACAGGTTTTGCACAAGTTCCCATATGGAGGAAACACTGTGATGTATTTCGTTGTTTTGAATTGTCAGAAGTCAACACCTAAGCTCTTTTTTGCCACTAGTCGCCATCTTTGAATCTCGGCAGAGATCTAAAGTATAAAGATGATAGTTCATCGGCTACGATAGTTATCGATAAACGGCTAGCACAATGCCACAATTATACTCTCTTCCGTTTCTATCTCTGATCAAATTTGGACAGAATTTTCCCTTTTTCTTTGCTTCCTGTATTTGACTTTTCAAATTGATGACAAGGCCTTTTCTCTGTGATAATTCCAACTAAAACCCCCCCTCAACCTGTACTATTTTTAGTCTCGAAATCGATTCTCAATGACGCCGACACCGCCACTTGATGTAATTAACAAACCAACGTTGACAATTTGGAAATCAAAACAAGACACAAGAGAATGAACAATAACAACATTAATTCGCAGTATGCCAAATAACCAAAAAAAATAAAATAAAAACAAAAACAAGGTGGAACGTGTCTCTAAGGTTTGTTCAAACTAAATTTAGATGCAACCGGCAACTGGTCAAAGTTGGCAGTCCAAGTGGTGACAGTGTTGGCGTCCAACCCGCAACAGCAATAATAAATTGCATATACAATTTGCCTAGTTTCTTTCTTTCTTTCTTTCTTTCTATCCTTTCCTAAGTGCTATCAACAAACGTCAGGGGTTGTTTTCCTTTTTCGATGTTTCTTCTATTGTTTCCGTACTAAAAATTGCACATTAGATCATGTCAAAATAATTTGCTGCTGCTGATGCTGTTGAATTCAATTAAAACTTTTGTGTACAAGTGCCGTTTAGGTTTTGGCGCAATTTCTGCGAATGGAAGTTGTTTTCTAAATGAAGAATTCGTGGAACAGTTCTACGTTCCACCTTAATTTTTGTAAAATTGACTTACATATATTATATAGGTATGTATTACAAAGAGTTCGATTGTTAATTGTTGTTACCTTATTTCAAACACTCCTAGCGTTAAACCCATCGTTAATTTTTATTGACTTTTTCCTGCGTCATCCAATAATTGTCTACATATTTATTTATAAGTAGTTCTTGGGGCAATACGTGACGAAACTTTTTATGTGACCAATTAGAAAATCTGGTCGCCATCTAAAATTGCTCAAAAGATGTTTGCGTGTGTGTCGTGCTTGATGATGGGGCAACATTCTTGGCAAGCTAGTGGCAAATCAAAATTTACAACCCGATACAGTCTGTTCTAGAAAATGTTTTTCTTTTAAACGACTCTCATAATTAATCATTTAACTATGTGGGTTTTTCACAATCGCCATTGGCCACGCGCATTGTTTATTTTTTTCAAAAATGTTTCTTACATTTATTTATAGACATTTTCTAGTGTAAACAAATGGCCCACGAATTGAGATTGTTTTTGCTGTATTTAAACATGTGAAAAATCAATTTGTATATACGTTAAAATTAAACAGATCTGCACAAAGAACACAAATACTAAAGTTTAAGGCGTCCAGCAAGCATCACGTGAGACGGTGTGGACCCAACAAGTGTTGTAGATGATAATTGATTTGGTCTGTAGGGTTTTACTAAAGGGATTTTCTAAATGGACTAATAGATGGCGCCAGCGCTGCGGCAGCGAACCTTTATTTTGGTCATAACTTGAGTATAATTTATCCGATCTTTGTCATTCCTTCGGCAAATCGATAAATTACTAAATATCTCTAGAAGGTATTATCTATCTATCTACAAAACTGTGGGAGATATAAAGTTTTTTCCAAATTTCGGGGGCACCAAGTGACGTGGCAAAAATTGAAAATAAACTTGATCTGCCTACAAGTATGAGAAGTATTTGTCCCATACATGTTAAACCTCTATCTCTTACAATTTCTGAGATCTGTGCGTTCATACAGACGGACATGGCTATATCAACTCGGCTGTTGATGCTGATCAAGAATATATATACTTTATAGGGTCGGAAATGATTCCTTCTTCCTGTTACATAGGTTAAGGGTCTCAATTTTTAACAAATGAAATGCAAAATGAAGTGGCAAATCGTATAATAGGGTTCGTTTTTTAAGGCAAAAATGGATATTTAGAGAGGGCGCCCCCTTGAAGGATTCCTTTTGTATCATAGATAATACAATTTCCAAAAAAAAAAAAAAAAAAAATTTGCAAAGAGGCCACCAAGTTTAACTAAAAATTTAGCTACAACAATATTTCAACAATGAAAACTACATGCGTTGAAATTATACCCAATTTTGAACACCCACTAACAACAGAAGGGCCGATTACGGGCCATGCACAACACATGTACAAAGCTTCTGTGACTTGGCGTTTGCTACTGTTTGTCAGAATTTTTGCTACAAGTCTGACTTGGGATTCCCAAGCTGTCTTAGCAGCTCTGGCATGAGGAAGCTTCAGCCAACACATTGAAGTTGGGCAAAAGATCGCTGATGATTGAACTGTTGAAAGTTTATGAAATAGCTATACGATCAGCAGTTATGATGAAAATCATAACTTATTGACCTAGAGCCTGCTAAAAAGTTCTACGATTAAAAATGGAAAAGATATCCCGCATTCTTGGTTGGCCCTTTAAATCCCGGTTTTGACAAGTCAGATATGCTGCCTTTATTTAACATGAGGACGCGAAGGTTAACCCTAAATGAAGTGCACAATTTATGGGGGGACGCTCAAGCCGCAGTGATAAGTAACGGGTGATCCCTAAGGAAGTTTTTATTTTCAATTAAAAAAAAACAACAAAAAAAGAGGAAAGCTAACTTCGGATTGACCGAAGTTTATATAACCTTGCATCTTGTATAATTTATATAAATTAAGTTTTTAAATGATAAAGTAACCTCAGCAACAGATGACGCCACTACTTTGACCATTTGCTTGCCAGTTTGTGATATGGCAGCTAGACGATATATTCATCAGATTTGGACCAAACTTCCCAAAATTGTGTTGAAATCGATAATATTCATAAATGGAAAGTATAAAGATGCTACCATTGAAAACAAAAAAGTTTTTCCTCACTAAAACTACTTTTCCGACCGATCCTTCCTATGGCAGCTATTTGTTATAGTCATCCGATTTGGATCAAACTTGGCAGAATTGTGTGGTAGCATATAAATATTGATCAGTAACAAGTTTGGGATCGATAGCATTGAAAACAAACAAGTTTGTCCTACTAAGACTTTTTTTCAGAAGTCTTTTTTTATGGCAGCTATACTATATAGTTGACCGATTCTCATCAAACTTGGTAAAATTATGTAAAAAGCATAGAAAACTTATAAATACACGGATTGGGGACGTTTGCGTAAGAGACAAAAAAGTTTTTCAAACTTAAACTACTTTTTCGAACTGTAGTTCCTATGGCAGCTTTATTTTATAGTCATCCGATTTGGCTCAAATTTGGCAGAGCAATAACATTGAAAACAAAAAAGTTTTTTCTACAAAATACTTTTTTCAGATTTATCTTTTGTATGACAGCTGTAATTTATAGATGTCCGATTTTCATCAAACTTGGTAGAATTATGTAAAATTATAGAAAACTTATAAATACAACGTTTATTTTGAAAAAAAAGTTTTTCTTACTACAACTAGTTTTATAATAAATTTCTGCATATGGGCATTTCCACAGAAACGTCCACCGAAACCAAAAATAGAAAACACTTATTTTTACCATATTTTCATTGGGAAACAATCAAAATGTACTAATAAGAGCCAATCTTAAATATATTCGTAGCCCAATTCGAGATTTTCGAATGCAAAGTCGCGCAAACGCCATTTTTTTTCTCATTTAGATACTTTGTGTTGTCATAAAAATGCCTTTAGATTGCATTGATTTTTGGCCTTTAAAAATTTTTATACAAAAAGCTTTGCCCAATTCGCAGAGTTTTATCATTTTCTAAAACATGTCAAAACCCACTTCCGTTTTGTGTAACGTCACGCCAGCTTATATCTTTAACTTCTTATGATCGATGTATGTCATTGTTTTTGCTGATTGTAGTGCTACATAATTGCTACCCAAACGCCAAACAATCTTTTTAAAAATCCAAGATTTTCATACTTTTTAAAAACATTTTATCGTAAAAACGTAACGTCACGTCAGTTTGGAAATGCCCATATCGTTTTTTGGGTAGCATCTTAGTAGCATTTTATTTAATGGAAAAGCTGGAAGTTGCAGACAAAAAGGCATCCGCAACGTGACGGAATACGGAAGTGCGTTTTGTCTGCTATCACAGAAAGGCAAAAGTATGCGGAATGCGTTTGATTTTCTTTAATATGATCTGCAATGATGTAACTGTATATTTATAGCTGATTCGCTTTTTTTTTTTTTTATATTTGACTCATTATAATACGCAAGGTGACATACGTTACGTGACAAGCCATTCTCTAATGACGTACTTCTGATGTTTTTTTATAAATTTCTATGTATTTATGTATGTAATCATACAAGTTTTGATTCAGGATCTTTGGATGGAATGGAATGGATGTTTTCGGTTTTGGTTTTACATATCTGTGGAAATGCCCAAATGTAATATTTTCTGTTTTAAATGGTTTTTTTTTATTGATCATAGATCAAGTTGTACTGCTGAACGTGTCCTAAATTCATTGAAACTATGTTTCTATTTATTTGCAACTACGGGAAGGCACAATATACTAGAAATATTTCCATTGCTAATCAAAAATTTATGAACCTCTTTTTTTTTGCAATTGTTAAGTTAAATTTGCACAAACAATTTACCAGCCGATATGTATTGAGTGTGCTCAGACCATTTCTTTAAGGTCCAGAGCTGATTTAATTAAATTAACGAGCCTTTTATTTTATGGCTATAAATAACTTTTGCTCGCGATGGCACGAGAGCAGCGCCAGGTGTCAATTAGCACAATTTTTTTTTCATGGTTGGATCATAATCCACACACATGATCGGAAGGCAGATTTCCGGCCATTCATTTGATTTGCAAATGTTTAATAATTAAATTGGCCAAGGATGGGTGGGAGGGCGTTAAATGGTTTAATTAGGACCAGGTTAAATATATTCCAACCTGGCACTGAATTGTGTTTTTTAAATTTTGTAAACAGAATATTTAAATTTCAGCACAGATTTCGTTGATTTTCCTAAAATTATGTTGGCATAAACAATTTACACCTGAGCCAGATGTATCGAAATATTTAGCACTTGGCCTTTGGCTGACTGACCAAATGAACGATTGAACGACTGAATGAGGAGGCACGAGACTACCACGAAATTTTTATGTTTTTCTGTGAATTTTCGGAAAATTTTTTTTATATTTATTTTTGTATTTTTTATGTGTGTGCTTTGGCAACTGGGCGTGTTCGTTAACGAGCCGTCATTTAGTGTGCATTTTGGAGGCTGCCTCACACACATACACGTGTCTATGTATGCGCATATTTATATTTACATAACAGTGCGTAAAATCGTGTAATTACTTGGACAGAGAGCCTACAACGACAACAACAACAAAAAACGCGGTTTGGTTGACAACTTTTGGGCCACGCGACCGCCTTAACGCCCCGAGGGTTAAAATGAAACTGAGCCCCACTGCCAGCGATCGCCTCCCCCCCCAAAGCAATTGCTCTCTCAAGAAAATGAGAGATCACCTCAGGTAACAAAGCGGGCGACAATTATTCAAGTGTGTGTGTGTGTGCTTTTGGCACCAACTAAAGCTTTCTAATGCACATGAAAAAAGCTCTCTCCAAATTTTAAGTGAAGTTTAATGAGTTCATTCAACTTCTCTTTGGGGTTTTGTTTTGATTTTGTTTAGGGGGCTCGACGGCCCTTCTCCAGACTCCACCTATGCACATTCCCAACAATTAGCAACCGATGCAACTCAATGAGTTGCTGTTCATTTAATTTGAAACAAGTCACTGCCAATTAAATTGCTATGGAAATTAGCTCTAATGTATCCACTGATATGGATAACTTGGAGACACACATCATGTGATCAGTCTCGCTCTCTGTGTGCAGTTGAGCGAGAGCGTGAGTGAAGTGTGAATCAAAAAGTATTGACATTTGTCTGAGAAAACTCGAAGGTAATGGCACTTGACGCATGATCTGAAGTGTAAAATGTAATTCTATGAGTAAATAAATTAGGTAAAGCTTAAGTAAGTTATCTAAAGGGTTAGAAACAAACTTTAGTTATTTAATGCCTCAATGAACATCGCTAAAATCTCAAAAATTTCACACATAATTTAAGGAAGTGTTCGGGCCAAACAAGTATCAATTCTTTTTTATTATATTTGAGCAGGGGTGCCCAAGTCCATTCCGCATTCGTTGTTGTTTTGCGCAAAGGAATAGCTGGCGCGTATGCGTGATCTCTTCTCTTTTATTCCGAGCGAAAGTTATGTTTTTGGAGCGTGCAGACCTGCAACAACAATTTCATATGTGTCTCTCATCTCTCTCTCCTATGTCTCCGACAAACTCGAACGCAACGCTCGCCTTGCGCGTTGGCTTGAGACAGCAACGAGCACTTACACACCTACAAACAAAAATCGGGTTTCTATTTTTTGTAGTTGTTCTTGCTTGAGATGTATTTTCTGCATTTGCATTTGTTTTCACGCAGCCGTAAGCTCATTCTGGGCACCCTTGTATTACAGTAATTTGTCCTCCTTTATTTTCTCACTTCAAATTTAGTTTTTGACCCCACAAATTGCTTTTAAAACGAGTGAAAATATGTATTTTAAGCAACTTTAATTCTCATTCACCAAAAACCCGTTACACCGTTCACCGTTACATGTACACAAAAATAGCAGCGCAATAGCTGCTTACAAAGATGGACATGTTTTTTGCATAATCCTTTTTAAAGATTAAACGGTTAGACATTGTTCATGTAAAATGGAACACAGAGATAAAAAAAAACGCAAAAGTCCCTTTAGTTTTGCTATTTTTTGGGTGTACTTTTGATACTTTTGCGCTCAAACACAAATATTTAGCTGTTAATCAAAATATACTCAGAAAAGTATTTTTTTATATTTAAGAAAATCACCCTAGAATCGAAATCGCGTTAATATTTAGAAAAAAATTTCTATATTTAAGAAAAAAAAATGTTCTGAATCCACTTTTTTCTAAGCTGTAATTGATTTTGAGATAAGCATTGGCCGTATTCAACAGAAAAACTTGCTCCCTGATCGATTACAAATTTGCAATAATATTTCTACTGAGAGAAAGAGTGATGAGTCATCAATTTGAAATATCATGATACAGTCTGTCTGTCCGTCTGTTTCTACGCAAACTAGTCTCTCAGTTTTAAAGCTATCGAGCTGAAATTTTGCACAGTCTTCTTTTTACTGCACGCTGCTAATATGTCGGAACCGACCGGATCGGATCACTATATCTTATAGCTGCCATAGGAACCATCGGTCAAAAAATGGGTCTTAGTGGGAAAAACTTTTTTGTTTTCAATGTTAGCGGCCTTAAACTCGGCCATTGTTAATATTATATGCTTTCAAATTTTGGTCAGAATCGGATGACTATATCTTATAGCTGCCATAGGAACCATCGGTCGGAAAATGGGTCTTAGTGAAAAAAACTTTTTTGTTTTCAAGTAAATCGTTCTTAAGGTCGGTGATTCTTAATATTAAACGCTTTCAAACTAATTTGAAAAAGTTGATCGACATCGGGTGACTATATCTTATGGTTGCCATAGGACCGATCGGTCGGAAAATGAGTCTTAGTGAGAAAA
Source organism: Lordiphosa magnipectinata (assembly GCA_037044535.1). Classification (NCBI taxonomy): domain Eukaryota; kingdom Metazoa; phylum Arthropoda; class Insecta; order Diptera; family Drosophilidae; genus Lordiphosa; species Lordiphosa magnipectinata. Next base: position 51,677 of record JBAMBO010002640.1, on the reverse strand, counting down.
ACTTTTCTGTTTTCAATTTTATCTTTCTTAATCTCCGCGATTGTTAATTTGATATGTTTCCAAAAAGATTCGCAAAATTTGGTCGAAATTAGATGTTTATCTGTCGGAAAATGAGTTTTAGTTAAAAAAATTTTTAGATTTTTATGTAAGCGTTCTTAAACTCTGACGTTTCAAAAACAGCATTTGCAAGGGTATAAAAACTTCGGCACAGACGAAGTTAGCTTGGCCTTCTCGTTTTTAAATTACTTTACTGGGACTTGGATCTCGAAGACTGTGTTAAGAATGTATGCAGTTGGTATTTTGCCGCTCAGCAAGCAACAAGGGCCGAGGTCAAGTGGACAAGACATTCGCTTGGAAACCCCTGGAAACAATATAATTTAATTTTATTTTTATTTGAGGTGTTTTTAACATTGTCTTTATTTTATACAATCCTATAATGGATTACTACATCGTGTAACGCATGTGAAGACAAAACAAAAACTTGCTTAATACATTTGCGTTCTTCAGGCATTGCAAATGTACAGTTCATTAGTGTGTGTAAACAAATGCCCTCACATAGACGCCTTCGTCGTTAAAACAGAACGACAGCATAGCACATAGCAAGTTCGCCAACATTTTAAGAAAGGAGGAAGGATTTAGAAAAGCATTCTTAAAATTAGAGTTTTTTTTCTTAGTTTTAGCGCAAAAAACCCAAAATTTTTTAAAAGATATTTTCTAAAATCAAAGACAAATTCCCCCTAAAAATTAGAAAACTTTCAAAAATTTCGAAAATTTCCAAATCTTAGAAAGTATTTTCAAGAAAAAATTCATTTTAAGGCAACTTTATTACAATTCAGAAAAATATTCTTAAATATAGGAATATTTTCTAAGTTTTAGGGCGATTTCGATTCTAGGAAGATTTTCTTAAATATAGAAAAATTATTTTCTGAGTGTATGCGCCATCCATATGATTAACTGTGGAACTGTGGGTTAATTTGGGTGCATAGTTAATTTATAAAATGGGCCGGTTTTTCAAGAGGCAAGGACGCAAATTTTTGAAAGGCGCTACCAGGACTTGATTGACTTCATGACACGCAGATGCCAAGCCGTAATAGCTAATAAGGGATTTATTACCAAGAATTAAGTCATAAGAAACACTTTTGATTACTAATATGAGGTTTCAAAGTTGCTTAAAATGTCGATATTTCTTTTTCTGCACGTTTCGTGGGGTATTCGTTATTTTATTTTGACTCTCATTGATAGTATCGAAAAGTAGTACTTTTTAACTTTCAAATAAACTATCCCAAACCATTCTACGATTTTTTTTAATCGAAGAAATACCATTTTGAAATCATGTGCTGAAAAATAACAAAAATGTCTACTGCCAAAAGGTATGCCTTGCAAAAACAGTTCAACAGGCTAGTAATTTGTATACAATTTTAATAAAAACTTTCAAAAACACCCATTGCATACTGATGGGCAGTACAAAATAATGTCACACCTGGCATTTTGATTAAAAATTGTATATCTTCGCTTAAGAAATTCGTAGAATTGTTTGCAACATTTTAAATAGGCATTCTAAGCAACTTTAAGCTCAAATTACAAAAAATCTAGACTTTGTGAACCAACAGAATCGGTTTTAGCACACGAAAATCATCTAGAAATACCACCAACCTTACAATATACTGGGACCTAGTTGCCTAGTGTAATTTATTTTCCATTTCAAAGCATTTCCACTTAAGTAAAACTATTAAAAATAAAACTTTGTTAAACTAAATCGTTTCTCTTAACAGTATCAACACAAAACTATCATACCCCTCCTAAAAACAGGGAGTGGCAATCAACAGTCCACAAATTTCCAAAGCATACTTTCAGGCAGCTGTGAAAATATTTTGCTGCCTGCAGCCAGGCAACTCAATTATTAAGCATACGCAATGTTGTTGGCAAAACAAACAACAAGAGTAGCCTGCAATGTTGCTGGGCAATGTTTCTGTTCTCTCTTATCTGGGCTATTCCCTCAGTACTCAGACGCAAACAACGTTATCTGGCCTACAGACCGAACGAACAAATAGAGAGCAATCTGCCGGAGTGCGGTTTTTTTTTATTGTGTAGCTAAATATAAATCTGCGTTGCGATAACTCGTTGCCACTCGCCTTTTGTTGTTCTTTTTTATCATCCCAGAGACATTTGAAAATCAGAATGCATGTAAACAAAACGCTAACGAGATCGCCTGACCTTTCACACTTTGCACACAAAGTAATATTTTGTTAAGCAATAAACAAATTGCGTACTACTCCCTTGAGATTCTTTTTAGTTCCGATAAATGAGTATCAAATTTGCACAGAAGTTTCATTAACTTAATATAACGTATACGTAGGGTTTGCCAAAAGTTTGATTTGTGTGTAGTTTTATTATAGATAATGCAAACATCGTAGATTCTTCTAGAAAAGATTTTAGATACTTAACGAAATTGTGGCAAGGGAAGTACCATTAGTTCTTCTCATGAATGCCAAACAAATTGTCTCTCTTTTCTAAGATTGCAGACTAAAAGATTCTCAAGAAGGTCTGTCACTATATATTATATGTATATCATGAGAAGTAGGCATAAAATCTGTACTTCAGGCATGCAACCTCGAAGAGCAAAAGTAAACATTCATCAACTGTTGACTAAATTCAGATGAAAATTAAATTTCAAAATTAAAACGTTGCCTTCATTGAATTTGATGAGTTGTTAAGTTTGGCCTTTTCATGATCCAATGCTTAGTCCACGCCTAAGTCAGAACATGATTAAAAGTCACGCGAAGTGTCGTGCCCGTACACATACACAAATAGACGCACACATAGAAGCCGACTTTTGGCTGTCATTATTAATAAATTCAACGCGCTTGCATTTTCCCCCCACCTCCATCGTCCTCCTCCTCATCGTGATGAACATCGGCGTTGAGCATGTTGATTGTTTTATGTGTTATTTGTGCGGGATCAAATGGACACAAAAAATAAAAACCGAAAAGAGGTGGGTAGTGGGCGTTTTTTAACGCATTTGATCTCCGAACTTGTCCAAAAATAACTTTAACAAAAATTTAATTTGTTAATTTGCTTAATCTAATCAAAAAATAGATTCTTGCTGCATTAAAAGTTATGAAAAACAAAAACGGTATAAAAATATATTCTCAAATGATTTGTGGCCAGCGGTCAAAGCGGTCAAAACCAGAATATATCAACATATTTATATCAAAATAAACAATATATGCCACAAAAATTGAGCAGATAGATTTGATACCACAGATTTATAAAATAAAAACCCAAACAAACCAAAGCGAAATAAGAAACAAACCCGAAAACCAGTTTTGGCCAGTTACAAAAATCTCTTGAACGCATTCACCGCACACTTTTCGCATATTTTTAGGTGGCAGCGGCACGTGCCTTTTGGCCAGATCGGCAGACCCAGCTGCTCTCTCGCTCTTTCTTTTCAACTTTATCGATTAACTAAACAGCTGAGCATTTATGTATGTATGGAAAAATTTGAAAAATAATTTCAATTTCATGGTTTGTGCAGAAGAGCTGGCCATAAAGCTATATGTATAAGCACATACATAATTTTCTTTGAACCGCGTCTCGTATAGGTTGCACGTCACATAATTCATTGGCCTGCCTGCCTTCTGCCTATTTGCGTAAGCAAAAATATTTCTACTTTTGCAAAAACAAATAAATATTTCAATTTTAAGCCATAAAAATAAAAAAAAAAAACTCATGTTGAAAATTCTTGTATAGTTATGTTATTATGTTTGTTTTTAGAATGGCACGCGGCCTAATGCACGAGAGCCATTAAATTATTATTAAACTATTGATTTGAAAGTTAGCAGAGAAGATAAAGTAAGTTTTTATATAAATTAAGCATCAAGCATAAGACTCCTATGTAGGCCAATTGTCAATATCTATACTTATAAATATCTAGGCCCGACTGACTGACTGACTGTTTATCAACACACAACCAATACCGCTTACCTAATCTTACTAGAGATCTAAGATTTTGCATAGACCTTCGTTTAGTTATGCAGGCGCGCAGCACTATGAAAGAAAATTTGATAAATTTGACCGCGAAGTGGGTGAAAATACCAAAAGAAAAATTAGAGGAAAGCTAACTTCGGCTCGACCGAAGTTTAGATACGCTTGCAGCTTGTATAATTTATATAATTTAAGGTTTTAAATGATTTTCGTCGAACATTCTTAGCTGAGTTACTTCCCAAACTCAGCAACAGATGGTTTTCTATATGGCAGCTATACGATATATTCATCCATGTTGACCAAATTCCCCAAAACTGTGTAGGAACCGAAAATATTCATAACTGGAAAGTAAAAAGACGCTACCATTGAAAACAAAAAAGTTTTTCTCACTAGAACTACTTTTTCAACCGATTGTTTCTATGGGAGCTATTTGCTATAGTCATCCGATTTGGATCAAACTTGGCAGAATTCTGTGGTAGCATGTAATATTGACCAGTAACTAGTTTGGGAGCGATAGCATTGAAAACAAAAAGTTTTTCCTACTAAGACTTTTTTTCTGAACATCTATTGTATGGCAGCTGTACTATATAGTTGTCCGATTTTCAAAAAACTTGGTAGAATTATGTAAAAGCATAGAAAACTTCGAAATACGAGGATTGGAGAAGTTAGCGTTCAAGACAAAAAAGTTTTTCCTACCAAAACTACTTTTTCGACCGAAAGTTCCTATGGCAGCTATATGCTATAGTCATCGGATCTGGCCGGTTCCGATAAATGTGAAGCGTCTTTGTACCAAAAGACTTCGTGCAAAGTTTGGTTAAGATAGCTTAAAAGCTGACGGAGGAGATTGCATAGAAACATACAGAAAGACGGACAGACGGGCAGCTCGTCATGCTGATCAAGAATATATATACTTTATGTAGTAGGAGATGCTTCCTTCTATGCGTTACAAACATCTGGACAATTTTAATATACCCTCTACAAGGGTATAAAAAGTTTGTTGGGGATAAATGAGGAATGCTTGCCGAAGCCGTGCATCACTGTGTGTTAGAGAGAGACACAGTCACATTTTGGCGCTCTCTGCTTCGGGAACCCTGAATCAGTGCCGGCAAAATGGAGAGGACAAAAAAGTGTGCTTGTGTTGGTGTGCAAGAGAGCTCTCTACAGACTACAGCCGTTTTACTTGCAATTCAATGTTCACCGATACACACAATCATGAGTTCGGCTCGCGTTTGCGCAAAAGCACGACTGACTTTGGCTCGTGGTTGCTATGGCTGGCCGGGTCTGATCCTGGTGGACTTTCGCTGCTCTCTATTTTTTGTCTGTAACTATAACAGTTGAGCTCTGAACTGTTCTCACTTCTGCTCTCATACTCTCATAATCAATGTGCGTGCCATGAGAAACCAATAAGGTACTTTGATTAAGATATAGCGCTCAGTCAACATTTTGGACTAAGCGCTTTTGCTAAGAGCGCGAGAGTGAGTGAGCGTGAGAGTGAACGACGCACACTCACAGAAATTAGGTATGCGTGTAGAGCAAGAGAGAGGGGTGGTGAAAAAGGAGTGAAGACGGGGGAGAGGGGGGAAACAGTGGGTTAACAATGACTTATCAGTGACTTAACAGTGAGGGAACAGTGGAAAAGGGGGGGAAAAGTAAAGAGCAAATTTGAATTAAATATTAATTGAAGAGTGGCTGACATGAGGTCAAGTTGTGAATTCAGTGTATCCCATGGCACACACTCTTTTTTTTGATTTGATCTTTAGTTCGAATTCATTTGTTCAAGCAGACGGAACTTATGTCGAAGTTTTATCAAAATATATTGTCTTTTTTGGGAAAGACTTAGGATGCTTTACGTTCCCAATTATAGATAAGCAGTGCTGATGCTGCTGTGAAATGCACAATCCCCATATATATGTACTAAAATTGGGCGCGTGACGGAAATATTGCCAGACCTAAAGTTCATAATGTAGTCGTGCGGAAGGGCTCATCACGCTGATCCAGAATATATATACTTTATGTGGTATTTTGGTGGTTATTTGGTAAAGTTTATTATAATCAGCACAAGGGAACCGAAAGGGTTCAAGCCAGTCATAGTTAGTAGTACAACGATTCAGTGATAGGGAGATAAAATTACGAGTCGGTCTAATAGGAACGTTGAGGTTAATTTGGTCAAACAACTCTGATGAGTCGATTTCACCATTAATTAGTCCATGTATAAAAATTTCACCAAGCCTAACTTTACGGTTAATTAAAAGAAGTCTACAAGGGTACGAAGGTAAACGGACATCAGGATTCCAGTTTAAACCACTAAGAGCGAACAAAAAGAATTGCTTTTGCACAGATTCAATTCTATCTTGATGGGTCGATTATGGCGAACACCACACACATGATTCGAACTCCACAATCGGACGGACAAGAGAAGTGTACAAAATCTTCGTCGTATAGGGATCATCAAATTCCTTCGACCAGCGCTAAGCAACCCCAAGAACACTCCTGGCCTTGCAAACAGTTAAGTCGGTGATCAAGAATTACCCCTAGATCATTTACCTCATTGGCTGTATCATTTAAACAGACTAGTTTTGAAGCTATCGCGCTGAAATTTTGCACAAAGTCTTCTTTTGGCTGCACGCTGCTAATATGTCGGAATCGACCAGATCGGATAAATGCTTCTTGTAGCTGCGTATCATCCAACGTAAAATGTTGAATTCTAATTCTTGAAATATCTGCCGATAACTTTGACAAATATGGTCCGATATGGGTAAAAATGGGCTTTATGGATTAGTTTTAACCTGTACTATACTTCAATAATCAATTTCCATAGAAATTTCCATTTCCATTGTTTTCAATATTAGCGCTCTGATCAGCAAAGTTTGTTCGAAATCGCTAACCGTTGGAACGAGCTTTTTCAAGTGTATTAAAACTTCGGCACAGACGAAGTTAGCTTTACTTAGTAAAGCTTTAGTATGAATTTTGAGACATTTTGGATTCTCGGATCGCATATGTTGTCCCGCAACCACCTCTATATTGTACTCTCTACTGCTGCGCATATCCATTTTGATGAGTGACTGCCACTTTTAGCCTTTAGGCTGCAAGTAAATTGTATATTTTTTTGTTTTTCACTTTTGTTTATACAATTTGTACTCGTCGGCAAATGAAATTCGTTTATTTGTGTTTAAAAATGCAAATGAAAATTAACATAAATTTTTACAACGATTGCTGGGGCTCCGCTTTATAAATTTTTTGTTTGTCAATTGTTCCGTGTTCATAGTATATCAGGCAACCTTATCAGTAAAGATAACAAAGGTTATGAAACTCATTGACCGACATAATGGTCAAATGACAAGAAAAGATAAATGTTGAAGAATTAAGCTGTTAGCTAATTAAGCCAAAAGTTGAATTACGTCTTAGTTCATTTTAAAAATATACTTAAAATTCTGGGCGTCTGTCAATATGCCCCATGCATTAATGCAATTTCAATCGAGCGATCCCATAAATCTGCACTCTCTTCTACTGACGCCATTGGCCTTGATTTTGATTTTGAAAAACGAGCCTTGGCAGATGGGTGGGTATTACCTATGATTATTATTGGCACAATTTGTATTTTTTTTGGATTTTTGCAAACCGCTAATGGAATATCCACATATATACCAAAATGTTGTTGTTCATTTTGATCACAGAGTGGAGGTGGTGGTATATGCATAAATGTTGTTTTTGACATAATGCCGCGCGCACACTTTTCGGGGTGAGCTAAAGAATTTTTCGCCAGCAAACAAACACAAAAACCATTCACGTTTTTATGGCACTTGGCTGGCAGCCAGCCAATTAATTTTGTTTAAAAATAAATGCAATATTTCTACTCCTTTGCTTATGTTTCTTAATTTGAATTTTTTGCGTTGTGATCAAATTTAGTGAATTTAAATTAGAAACTAAACATGTGATGGGATTTTAAAATTCAGTTCAATTTTCATGTTGAGATCAAAGTCGTTTTTCTTATAAACAGTGGGAAATCCATCTGAGTCGGACACATGACCAAAAATAATTAATTGAAATGATTTTAAATTTGTTTACCTCACACAGCATGTCAATGGTATTTCTTTGAGCAACTAAAATTTCCATCAGCACTTTAGATTTTCATTCAACAGAATTGCTCATCACACTCTCATTATGGCAATGAAAGAATTTAAAATATCGAAGACTATCACTTTTTGTTTATTTATTGATAGACAGTTTGCTTTAGCCGTGTGTTATAAGCCCAAATTAAACTATATTTTTGGCCTTTGAATTGACATTTTAACTCTCAAAAAAGTTACTTGAACGTGCCGTCGTCATTGAATATGTTCATCATCTCTTCCATTCGAAAGTGACCATACCTGCGTATGCAAAGTTTGATAAACTAATTTTCCTAAATACAGGGTTCGCCATATTCGACGGACCCATCTGCCAACAATATAACTTTTGACTAATTACATAGCGCATTTGAAGCGTCAGTCCATGGAACAGTACACGCCACGCGAACGCTCTCAGATTGTTGAAATTTACATTCAACAAATAAAGTCAATTGTGCAAACTCAAAATCATCATGAACGATGAAGCTCATTTCACGTTGAACGGAACGGTAAACAAACAAAATTGCCGTATTTATGCCACTCCTCAAAAGATTCAAGATGTACTTCTTCACGATGAAAAAGTCACTGCTTGGTGCGGCGTTTGTACTAAAATGGTTATTGGGCTGTTCTTTTTTTCGAAGATGAAGATGGCCAAACGGTTATAATATAATAATTGTTCGTCAAATGCGTATGGTGCACTACTGGTTTCAACATGATGGCGCTCCACCACACACAAGCCACGCTACAATCGATTTTTTCAGGTCAATGTTCCCTGGCCGTTTGATGTCAAAAAGTTGTGATTTTGTCTGACCGCCGCGTTCAACAGATTTGAGATTTAAATGCATTTTAAAACAGATTTGAAAAATTTGATAGAAATCGAATATATCTTATGGCTGCCATAGCAGCGGTGGAAAATGGGTCTTAGTTAATAAAACTATTTTGTTTTCAATGCTAGCGTCCCCAAACTCGGCCATTATTAAATGCTATGCTTTCAAACAGAATTGCATAATTTTGGTCAGAATCGGATGATTTCACAGGTTTACAAGCATTAGCACCAGAGAAGATAGCCAACTTTCCATATGTATTTTTAGCCGCGTTTTCCCCCAGCACGTCAGGTTTACATAATCGTGTGTTGAGCGAGGTTTGCTTACATTTGTAGGTCCTGTGGCCATATAAAGTAACCTTTTCCAGCTAAATTTGTTTTAATATGCCGTGGGAAAACGTACAATTGATTTGAACTCAGCGGCCAAACATACATATGAAAAGTTTGCTATTTTTTCTGGTGCAAAATTTGGCCTTTATTTGTAAACCTGTGTTATCAGGTGTGTTCTCAATGCCATTACTTTTTGAAAAGAAAATCCAACGCTCTCTTTTAACTTTTTGCAAACCACCGCCGTCCAAGCGAGAATGACACTAGATCAGTGATGGTCACAGGAACCCCCTGGGGGACGAAGAAATTTCGATATTTACACGTATACTAGCCGAACGCATGCCGAAGCTGAAGAGAAGAGAGCAAAAAGCCTTTCAGTTGCTGGCTAGCCTTTGATGCAGTCAGACCTCGCTCTCGTTGACCAACGCTTCACTAGATACACAAGAGAGAATCCACAAGTTCAGTCGAAACGATCGAAAATGAAACAGTGAAATGAGAGAGGCTGACTTTTAGGTTTCACTTTTCGTTATTGCTGGCAGTGACAGATTCTGGACACATTAAACAATAAAAATTCTTTGTAAATCAATTAAAGAATTAATTGCAGATTAAATTTCACTGACAATTTTTAAATTGGTCACAGAATTAAGAAAAATTCACTTTGTGTATAGGTACATCTAGCAACTGTACGAGTGCGTAATTTTGGCCGTTAATTTTCATTCCACCGATAGTTTTCATTCAAGCAATCGTTTTTAAAACGAAAAGCTTTTTGGATGATGATAGGAGATATTTTTAGATTTTATTGTTCGTGTTCTTAAACTTTGATATTTCAAAACCAGCATTTACAAAGGTATAAAAACTTCGGCAGGGACGAAGTTAATAAACTGTTGGTGAGTTATTTGCTCAGCATTTCGAATGACTCTTTGAACCGTGGATAAACTGGCTTTAAAAAGAGGGGGTGCCCAAGTCCATTCCGCAAGCCACGCATTCGTTGATGTTTTGCGCAAAGGAATAGCTGGCGCGTATACGGTCCACGCGCGCCATAAGCCTGCATAAAGCAACACCAAATTCATATGCGTGCTCTCCTCTCTTTTTTTAAGAGCGAAGGTTTTGTTGTTGCCGGCGCGAACAGCTCGTCACGCAAAGCATCTGCCTTCGGCTAGCCACAACAACTTTAAATGTGTTCTCTCTTCTCGTTCTCTATCTGAGCGAAGGCTTTGTTGTTGGCATTGCGCATTAGAAATCAGTAGCACACACACAAAACAAAAATCCCGCTTCTCTTTCTATTTCTTGTGGTCCCCAGCAAACAATATGTGCATTTTCTGACACATTTCTGACACTTTTTTATGAGCATTCACCGTCATAATGTGCACAAAAAAGAGTCCGGAATGAGCGTGTTTTTTTATATAAACCGGTCGCACTTAAGGTGAAGATTTCTGATTCCAAACTGACTCTTTTCTGAAACAGATATAAGTGCTTCCATCCTTCCAATGAGGCATAGAAAAACCTCATTACACATAAAAGTTACTTTTCTAGGCACTTGAAGGGCTACTGGATCTTTCCAGACGTACATATATTGGAGTGCAGATCCGACAATGCTTTTTAATGAAAGTGCTTTTTATGAGCCCGTGCTTAGATAGCACTGAATATGTTCCGAAAATCCTCAAGTTTATGTGTTTACTTCAAAAACGCTCTTAAGCTCAGCTCTTTTAAGAGCGCTCCGAACTTGGTTTGCTGGGTTGTTCTAGCTTGAGATGTGTTTTCTGTATTTGTATTTGTTTTCACGCGACCGTAAGCTCATTTTAGCACTTAAATCATGAGAATTAGGCGCAGCCCTAAGAATGGCTCGTCTGTCTGCTGGGGTAGTGTCTTTATCAGTGCGTAGTTCTAGGTTTTGACCAGACTCGGATACGTTGTGTAAGATATTGCCCACTATATTGTGACTTTTTCCAATTCTGCTCGCAATTTCTCTTTGGCACAAATTGCACTCATTGAAATCAATTATCTGGCCCTTTTCCCATTTCGCGAATTATTGATTTTATTTACCAAATTGTTTGTGAACTAAGCTTGAAAATAACTAAAACTGTATTGCTTGAACCTATTCAAGTGACCAAAGAAAACGCTAGCATTTCATGAAGAATAAATTCAAAGTGATTAACTTTCACTGAACTGGTAAACAGATACAAATAAATAATGCAAACATGCTTGAACCTATTCAAGTGACTTGCAGTGTAAGTAAATTACCTAAGATATTTGCTTTCACATTGCCACATTTTCTTAAAGTCTTATCTTTAATACACACCCAATCAATCAAAAAGCTTTGTTAGGCACCTTAAAAGTCGGATTTGGAAATACAAACATATTTGAATTGGTTTTTGAACCCGTTTACAATTCTCTTGTGTATAGAGTGCAAAAAATAAATAAATTTTTGCAATTCTGAACTGGTTAATGGCATTGGATTTTTCTTTCAATTTGTTTTAGGCCTAAGAAATATACATTTTACAATTCTATAATTTGTGTACACAAAATCCAGTTGCCGTTTTTTTTTTTGTTTTTATGGGAGGGGAGTTGTTGTCGACGGAAATCTTGTTTGGCATATTAGCTATAATTATTTCCAAAATGCCTATATTTAATTTATTTGACTGTTGTTTACTTGTTTTTCTGCTGTATGTTCTTGTTTCTGTTTCTGTTTATTGATTAATGTAGAAAGCCGAAACAAATAAGCAGCTTTCATGAAAGGCATAAATTATACATTTTTCACTCAAAATACTTGTTGTGCGTGGGCAGGCGAAACGTATTAAAACAAAAAACCATACGATCTCCCCAGGTGTAGCTGATGAAGGGAGTGAGGAGGCACTTAAATCAAAAATTTTCCTATAAAATTTAATCTCTAATCGTTATAGTATTTGTTTGTTCAACAAATTTATGTGCTGCTGCTTGGATGTTAATAAAAAAAAAATGTGTCTGAAAATCAATGAACGGAAATTGTTGTTCACTTACCAGTTTGTTTGGGCAAATTGTAATGGTCGAGCGTCTTAATTTCCGATGTCTCCACATGCGGTGCAAATCCTTCATACAAATCGCTCTCCTCCACAATGCCACTTAATTTATCGGCTTGAGCCGAGGCATCACCCCGGTGATATGGCATTTTTTTCGCCAGTTTTGATGGGTTATTTTTAAAGGATTTGGTAAAAGAACTCTCTCTTCTTCAGTTTCCTTGATTGGGTGAATTGTCGTTGTTGGTTTTTCTCAGTAATTTTGTTTGTTTTTGAAAGTGACTAGATTGAACTTTTGTTGAGGACTTGATTTGTTTCGGGCTTAGCTTTGAGGTGTTTTTATTATGTGTGTTCTTATGGAGACAGAAATACTCCAATACGATGATGCCGCGCGGAATTCATTATAATGTACAATTTATAACAAAAACTGCAAGTGCATAGCTTAAAGTTTTAAAATCTGAAATGAGAGGAAAGAAAGAGAAATTATTTATCAGCTGACAAGTTTATATGTACTGTCCTTCAGTTCAACGACTTTTCATTTGAACAATTTCATTGTAGACTTTTGGTTTCGGCAATAAAAATTATTTTATTATACTCATGTTTATATATATAGGTACATTTCAGGGTACATTTGTTGGTGCTAGCCACTGTCCAGCAGCCGGTTTGAATTCTAATTAAATGACAAAACCGGCACATATATATTACTCGACAAATCAAAATGTAATTCAAATAACTAAATGAAATAAAATTTGTTCTAACCTTAGATATAATGACAACACTTTTGTATATTGTGCTTTTAAGGAAATCTTTTTAGTTATTAACATCCGTTATTAATCCGCCGCTACTGGGACTCACAGTATAGGAACTCAGCTGGCAGAAATCACCGTCGATATTTCATCCAGCTGAGTCGAGACATCTGCCAGCTGAGTTCTTATACTGCGACAGGTGGCGACTAAAAAGTAACGACCGATGGCACAGCGAGCTAAGAGGCCATGCCAAAAGCGTCAACTATGTGTCTTAGAACGTAAAGGTTGTGGTTCGAGTCCCAGGATATATTGGCGACCTTTCTAATGTTAAATTAGTGAGTTGGCTGGCTCTAGGTCCGAAACAGTTTCTTTGTTCACAACTGTGAAAAGCTCTTGTTGGAACCCCGCTCGTGGACCACGCTGACTCCAACCTGTGGCCCACATTAGTCGCACTTTCACTTAAGAGCGTGGATAAAACGCATCTCTTCATTGGAAATAGGCTCGCTTCATCAAAATTAGGTCTTAGTTTACCGAAGGCTTTTCGCAGAGGTTAAAACTCAAATTAAAATTTTTTTATATATTATGTACACCCTAAGTAATCAATTTTTAAGGTATCTGTTAAGTTTATGTATGGTACAGCTTATAGGCGTACACCCCCGTGAACATGTTCAGTGAAATGAGCCATCTTTACCCAACACTACAATTTATATTCTTCTTTTTCCTCTTTTGTTGATAGCACTTTCAATTCAATGCCCTGCCACAATTTGCATACTAAATGGCAACAAAAAATGAAAAGCAAAACCAAAGTTAAATAAGTAAATTGAATTGCAAATTTAAATTGACATTCTGGACACGTCTATTAAAACAAAAACTAAAATCAAGCAAGCACCAAACACTTTTTTTTGTCATTCAGTTACGTTTGACACTGTTAATGATTTTGCTTGTCAACGGACTTTGACGCACTACGAAAACAGCGAGATAGGGGTAGACAGGTCTGATAGATAGATCGATACTCGTTCTAAGATCGCGATGTTTGAGCTAGTTTGACAGACGTGTCGAACACAAAGTGTGTGCGAGACAGGTGCTGCCAAATTAAAACATAGCAAAGTTTCACATTAATTTAATCAAGCCTCCTACACTCAAGGCAATTGAGACAGAAATGTGAGGCTTCCATATGCTTTACAATTGTTAATGTTTCTACACAACACTTAATATGCACAGATAAAACTAATGTACACATTTCGGAGCCATTTCGCTATGGTCAATGAAATTTTTATGAAGACATCAACAGCAGCAGGAATTGCACTCAAATTACGACTAATTGCATAGACATTTAATAGAAAAATATATGCGCGCCATATGTCGTTGGTGATGCCAGCGGGGTGAATCAAAATGTATGTATATATTTGGCAATTATTTGCCATCTACAGTCCGAATGACTGTTTTATAATTTACACAAACCTCGTGTATGTCGTAAATGTTTAATAACAACTAAAAACTAATTATAGCAATATTTGTTTTAAGAAGGATGAGAAATTAAAAGTAAAAGAAACGTTTCTTAATATGCAACAATTTGGTAAATAAAGCACAGATGAGATATTTTTCGAGTTTTTACAATCGTTTTTGAACTCAGTTTGTAAGCAAAGTATGCAAAATAATTTGACATTTATTTTAAAGATTTCAGATACGCCGCGAATATGCTCATCAATGAGTTGCGATTGAATGCACCAGAACTTTACAAAAATGTTCTACGAACGAAAGCAGCAGATTTTAAGCAGTTGGTAATAAGTAGCAATCATTTTATTATATAAAATTGAATAATTATATTATCAGTTGTCTTTGTTGGTTCAGCGATCTCGCTGGTAATGGTCACATCGCCCTTTTTGGCAAGTGGAGATAGCTCTCGGACGTTGCAGTATATTTTTTCGAATTTCGTACATTACCATAAGCAAGATTGTAGACAATAAAACATTATGCTTTTTATCAGTTCCTTCAAATCAAAGAGAATGAATTGATATATCTTTAAATCTTAATAAGAAATGCGCAATACAAAATTTTGGACTTTGACGTTGGGACGAATGGCCTCTAACTGGTTGACCATTCCTGAAGACGCACCCTTGCCACAGCTTGAGATTGCTGTTTCAAAAGTGATGGTGGTCGATGATGCTTTTGCTATTACCGGAAGACTTTTGAAACCGTTTGCCAAAAGAAACTTACCACAAACATAGGCAGAGCCTACTTGGTTTATGTTTGCGAGCAAACTATTAGGTGTTCCTACTTAAAGCAAAAGGTAAAATTCGGTGTGTAAAATGTACGTAGAACATAACTCAAAAAACTATTTTTTATTTAGGTCTCTTTAGCGCTAAGTAAGGCTAAGCCTAAGGTCCCATAGATAAGTAGTAGATAAGTAGGCAGTAATTTCCTATGTAAATCCCTCTGGTGACACATTTTTTAGTGGAGCCGTTTTTGACAAATCGCGATTGGGAAGAAAAGTAGGTTTAGAAAAAAAACTGTGTATCTTCGGTATCGGTTTGTTCATTATGAAAACGTAATAAATTCTTGGAAGGTAATTGAATGCCCTATCATTCATTGATACACCACTTTTTAATCTGGTGTTTGACTTCGAAGTTATAAAGGCAACTTTGCATTAAATTTATCACTTTTTTTAGAAAAAAAAAAAAAAGCTAGATTTTAAGTGCGATTTTCACCCCCAACAAAATTATGTAAAATTTATTTTTTGGCTATAGAAGTTATTGGCATTTAAGTAAAAAAAAAAATGGATGGTTTCAAGTTCATGTAAATTAATTTAGTTTGATTGATTTATTGTTCGTCGTAGGAGGCATAATTAACATTCAAACTATTATTTTTAAGGGCTACTATTACCTCCGCAATTCTTTTTTGTATCTGGTTATGTTTTTTGTGATTGACTAAGGTTGAAAAATTAGTGCAAGACGTCAAATTGAATGCAAAAATGATCCTAATAAATTAAGTAACGCTTGTGGGAATTACATATTTTATACTCCGCTAACAATTTCAACTACATTGCATAAAGCTTATCCCTTATATATTGGAAATTCACCTACAAATTTTACAATTTGGATGGCTATATGGATATTTATATGAATATATATGAATACACGTATATAAGTTAGTATTGACAACTGTAAAATTCCGGGGTGGTTTTCGAAATGTTGTATATCTCCAAGTGGTTTCGTTGACAAAATCAGTTCCACATACATCTTCGTTAGCCCGACCTGTTTGCCCAAGAAAGCAGCAAGGGGCTCAAGATTCAAGTTCATCAACAGAATCTAGTACGAGTGATCCAATCCTCTCTCTCTTAAGGATTCAATAAAGAAACTAGATCTATCCAAGGAAAAGTCTGAAATATTGGCATCACGTTTGTGGGAAAGAAATATGTTGATATCTTATGTACAGGGATCAACACCAGCAATTTTAAAGTATTACACTGCTATTGCCATAATATCCATGGGCTATTCTACGAATTCGGAGAGTTGTTTGATACTAGTGAATGGCGGCTGTTTGTTTAAATTAATTTGAGACTTAATGTTGAGATCGACTGTATCAGCGACTGAGGCAAATGCATCGGACTCATTTTGATGAGTGGTTGTTTATTTTTTGGGAAATTTGCGAAGTTCCGAGCATAAGAAAGTCATCAAAGGCATGCTTACCAAATACAAGAAAATGGTTGAGAATGGTTATTTTGTTATTTTCTTGGGACGAAACTATTTAAAACAGGAAAATTCATTTCGGCAAGTCTTTGTGATAAAAGTGATGGGGTGAATTCCTTTATTTAAAAGAAACATAAAATAAATAAAAAAAACAGCATTTTTCCTATCATATTGAAAAACTACTTGTTAACATGGCGTCATCCGGCTTAA
This sequence comes from Lordiphosa magnipectinata, assembly GCA_037044535.1. Classification (NCBI taxonomy): domain Eukaryota; kingdom Metazoa; phylum Arthropoda; class Insecta; order Diptera; family Drosophilidae; genus Lordiphosa; species Lordiphosa magnipectinata. Next base: position 34,802 of record JBAMBO010002640.1, on the reverse strand, counting down.
ATCATACGCCATGCTGAAAATCAAAATGAAGGCGAAAAAAAAAAGTTATTCAATAAAAAAAAATTGGCACGACCATAAAGTAAACATTTCGAGTTCTACTTTCTGTCATGATTCATCCGGCTGCTTCTTTTCATTGCACAATTTGTGCCTGGCGTTGCACTTTGCCTACTTTTTCTTGTGCACTTTTTCGCTTTGCTAACTTTCTGCCAGTCAAGCAAGCGAAAAAAAAACAGAAAAAAATGTTGAAAATTTGCGCTTACATAACACACATTTGTGCAAGCTGTTGGGAGTTGAAAGCCAAAGCCAAACGACGGGCTCCAGGCGGCTTCAAGTGGCTGCCTTTGTTTGGGCTGAGGGACAGCAATGTTATTTTTTTTTTCTTCTCTACCATTTGGCAGTTGCTAGATCCATATAAATAACTGTGCCCGGTCGTTTCACGTGATTTTTTCATAAGCTTTTTGCTTTGCTTATATGTGATTATTATGAAATGAAAATGGTGCTGCCGCTGCCGCTGCTGTTGCAGTTGCTATTTGTGTGGTTCAATGACCGCAGCAAAAGACTCCCAAGCGCATGAGCTGATTGTTGTGGCAAGTGCATTGTACAGGTTTTTCTTTTGTTGCCAAAAAAAATAAAACAAAAAAAAAACAAAAACGCAAAACAAAACCTTGCGTGTGTGTTGCCGTCACGAAGTCTACCACAAAAAATAAAAAAAAAATAAACAACTTGCTTGGAGAGGGAAGGGGACAGAAAATCAGGTCAAGCTTGTGATAGCTACACAGTCTGTGTCTCCGGATTTTAATTGCTCATCTCCCTTCTTGTCTCTCTGTGTGTGTGTGTGTCCTTGTCCGGAGACAAGTTGATTTCCTTGCCAATCCATTTGCATTTACACTCAACAAAATGAGCTGTTTTGATTTTAAAGAATATGTCTTACAATTTTCTGTATGAATTAAATCATTTGTCAAACAACAACAATCACAAGAAAGAAATGGGGAAGACTCTGTTATTGCCGAGCGGTGAGTGGGAATGTTTGTACGACCGGCTTAAGCCAGCGGATACGTGCGATTACTTACGCACCACACTTGCCTCTCAATTGGTCCATGGTTTCGCGTGCCGAGTGGCATGTGGCACCGTCTTGTTGAAACCACATGTCAATTGGTATTCATCGTACGATACTTTGATCAATTGACTGTAACGTTGCTATTTTCATTATTTTTGAAAAAAAAATTACGGTCCAATGATGCCGCTGGCCCACAAACCGCACCGAACAAGTGCATTTTTCAGGGTGCATTGGCAGCTCTTGAAATACCACTGGCTGCGCTTCAGAACAAATTCGGCAATACTGCTTATTGACGTACCCATTGAGCCAAAAATGAGCTTCGTAGCTGAAGACAGTTTTTCGATAAAATACAGTTCTCACAGAGCATGAATTTTGATAATAAAATTCAATGATTTGCAAGCTCTTTTCGTTTGTTAGTCTATTAATGGTGAAATGGCAAATTTTACTGAATATTTTTGGAGTTGCATGCACATGTTACGAATCACGCGTGAGGTGTCAGCAAATTTACACTGAAAGACCAAATAGCAAAAAAAAAAACCACAACAATTACATTGTACTATACGAATTATACCCATTTTTTAAGTCAACTTTTCCGTCATTAGTTTACAAAAACATTAATCTTCAATGTTGCATACCACAACTCGGCAAACCTTTAATCGTGCTTCTTATCTCTCTCGTCAAAAAGAGAGCTGTTTTTGATAGTTTGGCGATTTATACCAACAAAATACATAATGTAAATTGGCGACATATTCCTTTAAAAAAAACCGCTCGAAGACATGAATGTAAAGGGGTCTCCCATTTTCATCATACAATCTGTTAATTGTCGATTCATCGCTTAAAAATCAATAAAACCTAAATGCGCCAGCAATAGGCACAAAACCTTATTTATCAACCGGAAACATGTCAAAGATACTTGGAGTGTATATTCGAAGCTTAAGACCCCACACATTAGATTTGGATACAATTCATTCGAAATCCACTGAAAAAGCCATTACAAACAAAAAAAAAATAAGTTTGTAAACCCAACATGTTCCTTCTTTGGCTAAAAATGGTTGATTTAGCAATTTTTTCTGTTAATTTGACCAATTTAAACGTTTAAACAACATAAAAGACATTGGAAGGAAGTCAACTGTGCGTCCCTTTGATTTCAATCTGCTGACACTTTTGATTCTGCTTCGCAAATTCCAATTGCACTATTTATATTAGCTTAGAAAAGAATTCGAACTTGAGAATTACAGGCAAGCAATATAAGTAACATCTTAGATTAAACGCGCGCAGTGGCGCTGCCGTATAAAACGTCGTTCCTATCGTTTCTTATCCCTGAGAAGAGACATTTTTTTTATCTATCAGAAGAAACGCTTTCTTTCCTCCCAGAGGTGTGGCAGAGTGACACACTTCTTCCCGATATCGCTAGAGTAAAGCGATACCTACTTGAAGAATCGCATTCTTATCTTCTGTGATAAAAAATGTTTGCGGGGAAATCTTAATTTAACAGTATCCTGTTAATACAGCGGCTACTAAAGTCAGCTTCTGCTAACAAATGATTACACAAGGCAACAAAATTAGACTTTTTCCAGTAAATTGAAGGGTCGGTGGTGATTTTAGATGATTTTCGTGTGCTGAAAACGAATTTTTTTTCAGAAATGGTCCATCACGTCGTGATTTTTAGTAATTTGAGCTTAAAGTTGCCAAAAGTGCCTATTTGGACCCTTTTCAGACCTTTTATACGTTTGTTTTGACTTTCTTTGATATTTTCGAAAAGAGCTACTCCTTAACTGTGAAATAAACTATCCGAAACAGTTCTAAGATTTTTTCCAATGAAGATATACAATTTTTAGTAATTGTATCCGAGTTCACAACAACCCAATATATTGTTGCTGCCCCAATTTATGCAATTGGTTTTGTTGAAAATTTTCATTGAAATTTTATACAAATTACTAGTCGACTGTACTGTTTCTGCAAAGCATACATTTGTGCAGTAAGCGGTTTTGTTATTTTATTATTACCGAGACTATGTATCAAAAAAATCGTTCAATTCTTTGGGATAGTTTATTATAAAGTAAAGAAATAGTAATTTACGATAATATCAAAAAAAAGTAAAAACCAAAGTATAGGTTTCCCACAAAACGCTTCTGAAAAAGGTCCAAATAGGAACTTTTTGCAACTTTAAGCTCAGATTACTAAAAATTTCGACGTGATGGACCATTTCTGAATGCAGATTCGTGTTCAACTCACGAAATCATCTAGAATTTCCACCAACCCTTTAATGTACTGGACCTTGTTGCCTAGTGTTATTGAAAAATAAGAGCATGCTGGTATTTAAAACAGTTAGAAACGAATTTCGGTTTCGGTACCGGTAATTCGGTTAAAGGTTATATTTCGGTCTTCAATTTCCTTCGGTTTTCAGTTCCGATACGGTAACTGGATTTTTATGTGAAAAATTCGAACCAAAATGATAGAATCTATGCCACATTTCTTACTTTTATACGGAGTTAACATGTAAAAACACAGGTCCTTCCAACAGTATTCCCTTATTATTATATTAAACAGATGTACCCAGAGCCAGCTTATGGCGGAGTAGACACCAATACATATGAAGAAATCTATTTTTTGAAACGCAGCCATGTTTATTATGCATTTTTAATAAACTCGTAGAGTAAAAAGGGTATACTAAAGTCGTGCAGATGTATGTAATAGGCAGAAGGTTTCATTTCCGACCATATAAAGTATATTTATTCTTAATCAGCATCAACAGCAGAGTCGATATAGCCATGTCCGTCTGTCTGTCTAAATTCCACTACTTTTTCAAAAATAAATCAAACGCAATTCTGCGTCGGTTTCGTGTTCTCAATTCCGAATGAAATTGCTCTCTTTTTACATTTGGCATACCACCGGTCCCAGTGAGATACATAAGAGAGAAACCATAAATCCAAGCGAAACGATCGAAAATGGAACAATCGAGAATTTGAGATGCGGACTTTTTCGTTTTTCGATTTTGTTTGCACTGCCAAAATCTGGACACATTAAACAAAAAAAATTCTTTATAAATCAATTAAAGACTAAAATGCAAATTTAATTTAAGCAATCTGTATGTGGCAATTAGTTTTTTGAGTGTCTAAGTGATGGTTTCAATAAATAAATTTCATTTCCTTACATATAAAGTTAATTACCAGCTTAAAAACTCGCGCTGATTCCACAGACAATGAAATTATATATGCCGAAAATGGTTACCAAACTTAAATTTTTAAAAATTTTCCTTAAACACTTCCTAAAGTCCTTTAGATGTTTTACCAATAAACTAGACCAGTGGTTTCAAAACTCACACAATCAAGCACTGCGCTTGTGTGCGTAGCAGCAAGCATGTTGACATTTCAACATGAGCAACAAGCAACCGAACAAATGAGCTGAGCGCACTCACATCGTAAGAGAGCTAGCCGCCGAGAGTGCAATTTATAGAACACGCGTATTCTCCTCTCTATACGTGTGTCGGCTGCAACGGCGGCAGAATTAAAAGTTCCTAGGCTTTTGGCATTTTAGAAACCACTGAGCTGGATTCAAAATCTTCGGTCAATTGTGAAGATATTAATCAATGAATGAAAATCGGGAAAATTCACCCCTTTATTCTTCATCTTTTCTTGCTTACTTCTTTCAATCTGTTAACTTTAATCTCAAAAAGTTACACAAGCAAAGAGTTTTGAGTGGCAAACTTTAAACTTTAAAAGAACTTTTATGAAAAAGTTTTAGATTTCATTGCCTACTTTTGGGATGGACGAAAACCAATTTTTCTTTCTTTTAACTTGTTGACTTTTTTCCAGTGTATTTCCACTTGGCCTCGTGTCCTTAGCTTGCCCTCTGCTTGGCCCCCGCTCCGCTTACAGTTAACAGCATAAATTGATTCAGTTACTTGGCTCTGATGCCATCTCCCTCTCACACAATCATACATGCGTACGTCGTTCTAGGCTCCATTCATTGATTTATCCCACTCCCTCCTCCCTCCTTTAATGCTCTTTCTCTCTTTCTTTCTCTACACACCCAATTTTTCCACTACGCAATTCTATTTTGCTGACGTAAAGTGTCCTATTCTCTACCAGCAGCTGCTGTCACACCCACACAACTCTCACAATTGTGTACGTTGTACACGTATTTTAAGGGTTTACAACTGAACCAGTTGATGGCATAATTTCTGGTGCTGCCAGTGCTATAGCCAAATTGACACAATTTTTCTTCATAATGGCCCTGAGTAGGGGAGGGAGGGATGGTCGAGTCATTGCACTCACTTGTCCACTGCTAAAAGGGTTGTTGTTGTGACAGCTGCTTGGCCTAGTTTGCAAAAGTTGCAAAGGTTTGGCTTATGCCCTAACACAAACCCCTGCCAACATATTAAATGCAAATATATATTTCAAGTGGGTCTTAGACCCTGAGTATTTGCAAACTCTTACAGGTTGACCTGGTTTTTGTAGAGAAAGGACATTTCATTGATTTGAATTACATTTGCAAAAGTTATTTAGCTAGACATTTTGTATACATTTTTTGAAAAACACTAATTGTTGTTACTACTTGGCATTTAAAACTATAAAATTAAATATAATTTGTGTATACAACAGCACTCGTAAAATGGTAAACTCCAAAAGTTTACGACAGAACAACAACATTTTTAATAAAAACGAGAAGGCCAAGCTAACTTCGTCTATGCCGATGTTTTTATACCCTTACAAATGCTGTTTTTGAAATATCAGAGTTTAAATCAAAAAAAATTCTTACTTCCTACCCATTATTATCGGATTCCGAGCAAATTTTGCGATTCTGTTTAAAAGCATATAAAATTAACAATCAGCGAGTTTAAGAACAATAAAATGGAAAAAATAAAAACTTTATCTCACTAAGACCCACTTTCTGACACATCGGTCCTATGGCAGCCTTAAGATATAGTCATCCGATTTCTACAAAATTTTGCGAATCTATTTGAAAGCATATAAAATTAGTAGTCATCGAGTTCAAGGACGCTAACATTGAAAACAAAACAAAATTTGTTACTAAGACACATTTTTCGACCGATTGGTTCTATGGCAATCATAAGATATTGTCACCCGATGTTGAACAAATTTTTCAAATTAGTTTGAAAGCGTTTTATATTAATAATCACCGACCTTAAGAACGATTTACTTGAAAACATAAAAGTTTTTTTCACTAAGACCCAAAAACGACCATTTTCCGGTCGGTTCCGACATATTTTCACACATTTTCCTCAAAACAGCTCCAAACACTCTCTAGCAAGACCTAGAAATAGTTGCAGTTTTCTTTTTTGGTGCATTTTAATCTGACGACTCCAAACCAATAAGTGCAATCGCTACCTATAACTCAAGTTCCATTTGGGGTTAAAATATAGTCGACACAAAGCATGGGACCGCTGTAATCAATTCGATAATCGAAGCGAACTGACTCTTAGTTACACGGAGCATTTGGAGAAAGCGACCATCATTGCACATTGGTTCGGCAGTTGACTGATTTGGAAACACAAATCGATGAATCTTTATGAAGGAACATTTTCATTTCCATGTCCATTTTTCTGGTTTAGCTGGTTTACCACAACAATTACTAGGGTAAATCACAAGGTGTCGCTCACTAGCTCATGTGTGCTAAATTTACCAATTACATTTTAACGAGGGCTGGTATAAATACCCTGAATAGTAAATGACCATTTTTTTTTGGTGCATTTAAACAATTTAACACAACTTAAAGACGGGTTAGCAGTCCTTAGAGAAGTAAAAGGAGTTATGTATAATATGGATACATTGTTCTCCAGTTTCAGCCAAAGGCTATTCTTAAGTAAATTTCCGGATTACGCTTTAAACATCTTAAGTACACTTTTGGCAACATTACAGTTGGTCATACAAAAGTTAAATTAACAAAAACTCACAATTTTTGATGTTATAAATTTCAGTTTAAATGGGAAAAGTACCTGAAAGAAAAGAAAATTTTATGAATTTATTAAAAGGTCTGGCTTGGATTTAGGCAGTGATAAATTTTAAAGTTTCGAGGAACTAAATGCTCAGAATAGTATAAAAATATATTGGATTTTGGAAATTCAAAAATTTAATTCAACAATTTTTCTTAATTTTTTTTAAGAAGCGAACAACTCAAATTTGTTTGTTCAGTAAAGAATGTTTAAAGTTTTAAAACAACTTTAATTAGTAAACATTTTTTAATTGATTTTAGTTCTAGCTGAACTGGTTTTAGTCAGTTTTTCAATAATAATTTTACAATTTTATGGCTACAATTTACACATTTACACTCATAAAACTGGGCTATAAACTTGCATAAACTGTTAATGCAATGAAAAATTACACTGCCAAAGTGTCAAAAGGTTTCTCGTCCTTTTTTATGTACATTTTCCCAAATTGACGCAATTATAAAATCGATTGTGTGACCCTCACCACCCACACCCATTTGCAGTTCCCTTTAGGTCGATAAAGTTATATTTTTTTAGCATCTGATTGAGATGAAATGACCTCCAGGTGTGTTCAATTATTTGGCATTTCGCGACACCGACATGACATCCAGCATGTCAGCACATTTGCATAAACGTTTTAATTAACCGCTCCGTCTGTCCTAATCAAAGTCATGGAAAACATTTGCTGTGCTTAGTTTAGTTATTGCATTTATGTCCAATTGAATTCAATTGACTTGCGGTTTGCTCTATTTGATTTCATTAGCTTCAATTAGGTGTATTGTAACAACATTTAGATAACATTACTCGAGTGAACCAAAAGTAAACTCCGGTTTGTTAATAACTTTATATGTTTGTTTGTTTGTATATTTGTTTTTTGTTTGCTGCCGCCACGTAACTTGAGGCACCTTGAAAAACTAGACATATAGCAAGCATAATATTGACATACATATGGAAAATTGCACTGTGCTAGTGTTGAGTTGAGTTATATTGAATTGTGTGTGTGTGTGTGTGTGTGTGTGTAGACGACAACGACGATCTTCAACCAACTACACAGTTAATGAGGCTTAAGTGGAAATGTCGGCTACTTGAGAGCCTTAGCAGAAGCTTTTCTCTGTAAGTTTATCAATTTGATATTGAGATTTTGACCCTGTGATAGGCACACACAAATATCCCTACATAGGGCCATGTGAAAAGGTGAATTTTTAGTTTTGGTTATTTCTTGGATGAACTTAAAATTAAATTGACAAAACAGTTTGCACAGACTGGCGCGTAAAAATTTTCGCTCTCGTGCTCAACGACCACGAAGCCCCAGACGACTCGTCCCAGACAGTCGAGGCCCAAATCAAATTGAGTTAGGTGGAACCACTAGAATTGGTTTGACAATTTCAAGAAGCGCTAAAAGACAAGGCTGCAATCTTCGTGTTAAAGAAGAATATCAGTGATGGTGAATATGTAGCTCATTAAGTATTCAATGCTGATAAGACGGGACTTTAATGGAAAAGAATGTCAGACCTGTAGTTCTTAAGCAGAGAAGGATCTATTTTTGTAGACTAAGTTTTGAAAGAGCGATTGACGTTACTTCTTGGGTCCAATGCATCTGGTTACAGATTAAAACCTTTATTCTTTCTTGATTTATTTGTCAGAGATTTCGCGTGCGTTGAAAAGTCTATACATACATATATATATCAAATTGAATGTATCTTTGCATGTTTGTATGATTGTTCCTTATAGGCAGCCGAACCGATCTTCACGAAATTTTTACAGTATGTTCATGCCGAAGGAATCTCAAGTCTGTGAACCGATTCAAAAGCGGTTAAAAGGTGATTCAGAGACATATCTCAAAAGTTATTAAAGCTATCAACTTGAAATCTGGTCTTTAGGTCAAAGCATCTCCGCAAGCAAGCTGAAGTGAAAGTGAGCTGCCAGAGCAACTGAAACAAACGAGGAGCGACAGGTTTGGCTTAGTGCGGAGCAACATAATCAGCCGAGGAGCGAGATGAACGTCTCCGAGGACTCAGCTCTCAAGCTTCCACTGCCAGAGCTTCCACTGAAACAGCCGATGGGCGAGAGCAACTTAAATAGCCGAGGAGCGAAACGAACATAACCGAGAAGGTAATACTGGTAATAGAAGAAGGAATACTTTAATTTTAGAGGCCTACATATTGTTAGGACTCCAATAGAACCACTTTGGCTAGCGTTTCTGATGTGAACATTTAATTGGGTATATATGATGGATGGTTTCCCCTGTTCAAACCCGGTTTCAAGCCAGTTCGCACTGGATTCAAATCGGTTCAAAGTTCATTAAATGTCTTAAAATAGTTTCTATGAAAGTCATACATTTAAAAAATCTGTTTTTAAGTACGAAAATATTATAAGTTTTGTTAAAACAACTAATTATTTAAAATTTGTTTTCAAGTATGAAAATATAAGGGCCGTTTTCTCATGTTCCTGCTTTTGCTCAAATCGAAATCCACCTAGATTTAGCAACTAGGTGGTTTTTGTGCAATTGGTTGTCTCATGTAGGTTGATTATATATTCGGGCATTTGCGCCACGGTCACTCCGGGAGGGCTGGAATGGTATAATAGTAGGTTGGCAGCACCTCTGCACTCGGCTGATTATTGTTTACGCCAATTTTAAAAAATAAAGGAAAAATTTTACAGAGATGGAGAAGGTTTTTCTTTTGGAACGACTTGTTACTATGATGGGAGATTAAGGTCGAAATAGGTCGAAAGCTGAATTCACACAGGCAAATAATTTGAACCAGTTTTCATGAAAATTTGGCTATATAGGCCAAATTGTGGAACTTTTGATCAAATTATTTGGGTATGGAAACATAGTGTAAGTTTTTAATCCCGTAAAATCTTTAATCATGGCTATATATATCAAAAACAGCAACATCAGAAAACGGCCCTTAATGCTTTTGCTGAGACCAACTGGCTTCAGGCAACAGGCTTCCGCAAAGGATATTCATCAGTTGCAAACTCGTTCCTGGAAGAAAAGAAAAAACTCTATCTATTTATATACATTTCAAAGCTGCCTTTAATACAATCCACCGAAGAAGTCTGCCAGACAAATTGAACAACCTGGGTGTTTCAACCAAAAGATTAACATATTGCAAAGCTTGTATACGGACAATGAGACTGCAGTGTGGGGTGGCAATATCCTAACGGAGTGGTTTGACACAAACCTCGGAGTAAAACAAAGCTTTTTTCTAGGTCCATTGCTTATTGCATTATCTGTGTATGATATATAGACAGAGCTACCGGGGAGAGTACAATTTGGACAAATTAACCTAATGATCCTCATGTACGCGGACGATATGGTCCTTTTTGATGACAGCCCACAAGTCATACAGAACATGATTAATACCGCGCATGCATATTGTGAAAAGTGGAGTCTTAGAATCAACACCATGTTAATGGTAGTTCGGGCAGGGAGAGGACGTCTTGCGAAAATGGAAGAGTGAAGCTTGAATGACACGCCTTTATCGGTGGTTAAAGAGTACAAGTATCTAGGAATAACTTTAACCTCAAATATGTCTTTTACCAAGCACCTAGAACAAATGTTGAGTGACTCGAAAACAGCAATAAGCAGCACCAGGCGATGACTTTACTGCAAAAATAATATAAACTCGAGTACCAAATACAGGATGTTTGAGGCAACATCAAAAGCAACTATGTGTTATGAAGCAGAAGTCTGGGTTTCTTTAGCGAAAAGCCTACTGAAGATTCTTTCGATGAAACAGTGCTGTATAACCAGCTCTTTTTTTTGTACAATGCATAAGCTTTTTACAGTAGTGAACCAACGCAACTTTTTCGGACCTAGAGCCAGCTAAACTCACTAATTAAGTCTGGGGATATGCCACATACAGAGACGTCGAAAACGCACTGCGGTATTTCATTAAAAGAGTGTTTTATCTCCCACAAACCACTCCTAAATATGCCATACTTCTATAGCAGCGTTAGCCAACGAGAGCAAGGCCAAAAAGAGAGTGTGTATTGGTGTGAGAAAATAAAGCGCTGTGAGCTTTCTTCGACCTGACTGCATCAAAGGACACTCTTCTCCTCAGCTTCGGCATGCGTTCGTCTCGTATATGTCTAAATAGCGAAACGTCTTCGCCTCCTGGGGGGATCCGGTGACCTTCGCTGATCTAGAGACAGGACTTTCAGAAATGTTTATATACAAAAAAATATTTATTCATTCATTAATATCTAGTCCAAAATAGAAGATGAGCCAAAACACTCAGCACAAGTGAAAGACATGAGTACCAACGTAAAGCCACCAAAAAAAAAATTTGAAAATCGAATACACGTAGCCCGCGTAAATTCCAAGTTCGCGATACTCTTTGAAAAACCTCATATACGATTTTCTAAGTTATAAAGTTCAGGGGTTCAAACCGTTTCCGAGCCGGAGCAAATGTAATGTACTGTTAATAATATTTACTAAGGGTCAATTTCTCTTCTTCCAGATCGCAGCTATGTGTCAGATAAACATACAATTTAGGACCGATTTTTCTTCATCAAGATAGCTACTATGTGTCAGATAAACTAATTTTTGCTCTGTTATTGGTTAGTTTATATGACAGTTAGCTCTATGAGAAATCGGCCCTAACTCTGTTATTTGTTAGTTTGCTAGCTAAGATGAGAAATCGGCCCTAACTCTTTTATTTGTTAGTTTATGTGACAGAAAGCTCCATGTAGAAGATGACAAATTGGCTCTAAATGTTGTTCTAATTTATAGAAATTTCCTTTGTCTTTTTGTAAACAAAATCATACAAAATATACCTAACAGAATACTCGTATTTCAGCATCAATGTTTACTGATTTTGCTGCGTATTTGTGAAATTAGCAAGTGTCTGCCTACACGTAGCATTATTTTATTTTTTGGCAAACGTGATCATACAATATGGAGTCAGAATTAAGCGGTTAAGAAAGTTAACACTCACAACACTGATGTTGACCTCGCGAGACATGCATTTGCCCTGTTGCACAGACACACTATAAATATTTAGAAACAAGCCTCCCAATTGTTTACAAATAGAGAAACAACACCAACAATGTAACAACAAATGAAACTTGAAAGCACGTGACGGGCTTTGGGAGGCGGCTCAGTTTGCGGCGCTCTCGTATATCGCATTGAAATTCGCTGGAATGCCAAACAAGTGTTCGGCGTTTGTACAAAATGGCTGAGTCACAAATGCCATTTACACATTTTGGCGATATTTATTTTATGTTTGAACAAAAAACGAAATAACCAAGATGATGGCATCGAACCGGTTGCAAATCTTAAACGATAGAACCTTTCATCATCATCAACACCATCACCATTAACAGCAGCAGCAGCAGCAAAACAGCAATTTATTGATGAGGCTCCTCCCCTCACACATTGAGTCAAGATTTACAGCCAATGTCAGCCACTGTTTTTTGCAACTATTTTTAGTTAGAAGACCGCGATTGATAGCAATTCACTTGACTCGTGACATATTCGGTCACTGGGCGGGCGGGAAACCTACCACTGCGTTGTCAATTATTATTTAAGCAGGTTTATCAATGCGCTTATTTATGTACGATTATGTACACACAATTCATATGTATGTTGAGCTTCAGGTACAGATTGTAAACACTCTTTTCTTTGCTTATCACTGGAATTCTTACGTATTCCGGGTACAAACAAACGTAGATTTTAACAGTGTGCTGTGTGTTGGCCAAATCTTATCATTATAGAGTACTTTTGAGGTGTATATATTTATATTTGGAGTGTCGTTGCCGAGTGTTTTATGACACAACATTATGTAAATTTCATATGATTTTTGATTGAAAAAAAAAAACAAATTGAGAAACTAATAGTGTTCCTCCAGCTGTGTCTTATAAGGGGTAATTTATTTAGTTTTTCAGTGTACATTCTTTGATCCCTCACGCCTGATTCGAAACATGTGGCAACGCCAAAAATGCTCAGTAAGGTTTGATATTTTACCAGGAATAGATTACACAGCTCAACAGCCATTTTGGTACAGCCTTCTTGATGCAAAATTCTGATCCAGTTTTGTGCACTGATTCTGATGACAAAACTGGTCTCGGTTTTCCTCCATTATTTTTCATTTTTGAATTTTTGGCTTTCAAAAAACTATGGAGGTTACACCGAGCAAAAATATCTGTATTTATGAGTTTTATGCAACAGTAGTCATACGTATCAGCAAACCCAAAAGCGTCGAAATATGCCATTGAAGTGTAATTTTCATCAAATTATGGAAAATTTTTTAAACTTAATCGTTGTGTACAAGCCATTGTCGTGGTTGGATTTTAATTACAACCACTTTAGCATGTAGCCTCTTCTCTTCTATTCTCTTTGAGTCTCTTCTATTTTCACAAATTTTGTTGCATTTAAATCAGCTGGATGGACAAAGTTACAGGCAGTACTAGATTTAAACCCCGAGATTTCCCCCAAATTCAAATTGGCATAATATCAACCACCCTCTCGAGAATGACTCTATAATTTTATGATTTGCGCTACGAATGTGTCAAAATGAGTTCTTGTGACTATTATGATTTTCCAAATTTAAACAAATGGCTGGCGGAAAGAGATTTCAGTGAAGGGTCTATCTGTGAAACGAATGTACAAATATGCTGAGGAAATTGACCATTCTTATAATTTGGATGAATGAGCAATGAATACATGGTACAATACAAATATACATACAAATACTTGCTCCATTTCGCAATCGAATAACTTTGTGAGTCTGTCACGTCATTTGACGAGATAAGGCTTAAGTTGGAAATTTGAATTTTTTTGTTTTAATTTTATTTAAGTGGTAACATACAAGAATATTTGTTTTACATAAGAAAATTTGTTCACAAATTAAGGCAACTTTTCACTGTATTATAACATTTCTCGACTGTAATATACTCTATACCTGGAGTAGCAGCTAAAAGCAGCGCTGCTGCATTGAACAATGAGAGATTTTCAAAACTGACCAATAGATGAAGCCACTACTGCCAGGGCGGCGGAAGTAACTTTCTTTTGATCAAAAAATGAATATCGTTTATCCGATCTTTAACATTCCTTACGCAAATCGATAAATAATATTGAGGGGACTTGGGAAAAATTGAAAGTAAACTTTATCTGCCTGCGAGTATAAGAAGTTTATGTCCCATATATATCAAACCTCTATCTCTTACCATCTCTGAGATCTGTGCGTTCATACAGACGCACATGGCAATATCGAATTGGCTGTTGATGCTGATCAAGAATATATATACTTCATAGGGTCGAAATTTATTCCTTCTACCTGTTACATACTTTTGCACAAACTTAATATACTCCTATGTACCTTTGGTACAGAGTAGGGATGTCGAAAATATTATCGATATATATTGAAATATCGATATTTTTGCCCAAAATTACAAATATCATTATCGCATATTTTTCCTAGGCGATATATCGGAAATCGAATATTTTTTGGTGTGATATTTTTATACCCGTTACTCGTAGAGTAAAAGGGTATACTAAAGTCGTGCAAATGTATGTAACAGCCAGAAGGAATCATTTCCGACCATATAAAGTATATATATTCTTGATCAGCATCAACAGCCGATTCGATATAGCCATGTCCGTCTGTCCGTCTGTCCGTCTGTCCGTCTGTCCGTCCGTCCGTCCGTCCGTCTGTCTGTATGAACACCTAGATCTCAGAGACTAGAAGAGCTAGAGCAACCAAATTTGAAATGTAGACTCCTATTGTCTGCACGCAGATCAAGTTTATTTTCAATTTTTGCCACGCCCCCTCACGCCCCCGCAATTTGGAAAAAACGTCATATCTCCTACAGTTTTGATGATAGATGGTTCGTACTTTCTAGAGATATCTAGTACTCAAAATTATTTATCGATTTGCTGAAGGAATAATAAAGATCGGATGAACGATACTCAAGTTATGAGCAAAAAACGGTCAGTTAACACCCACCACCCACCCTAAGCATAATCTAAGCATTGCGTTCAGCAGCAATCTTAGTGAGAGAGAGAGAGAGAGAGAGAGAGAGAGAGAGAGAGAGAGAGAGAGAGAGAGAGAGAGAGAGAGAGAGAGAGAGAGAGCGCACTGCGTTGTGCGTTGTGTGTTAACTGGCCCTTTGACTCGTGACCAAATTCGAGCTGCGACATTAAGGTTGCAGAGTATGTAATAGTCGGGCTTGACCGACTTTCTTTCTTGTTTTTATTAGGAAAGGTGATACGTTTTCAAAAGTTTTGTTGTCTGATCTGTTTATCGTGATGAATTTGGAGTCATTTATAATGGATTTAGTAATTGACAAATGTCTATTAATATCTGGCGGATAATAAACAGCCGAGTTAAAAAAATGTTGCATACCCACCTCAGGCATACAGGAAGGCTATTAAACATTTGTTTCCATGAGTAACTAACGGGTATATCGAAGTCGGTTAGAGCCGACTTTAACTTACGCTCTCGTTGTTTTAGCGTTCGGTCACAATGCTGCGAATAACTGTTTCTTGTGCTCTGGACATGTAAAGCAAAATGTTTAAGAGTTATTTTATTAAAGTTGATACACGGAAATCGAAAAACTGTGCAATTAAGTTGTTGGCAACTATACAAATATTAAGGCGCACTTAAAAGCAAAGCATCGAAATGCTTGGCTGAAATGTAGCCCATCTTTAGAAACGTAGCAATTTCACGAACAAAAGACACTGGATTTGGAAGGGATTTGGAAGGGAGAACAACATGCTTGCAGCATGACGATTCGCCTATCGTCATGCTGCACGCATGTTGTTTTCCCTTCAAACAAAAGTGTGCGACATCAAAGCTACAAATTTGATATGATATTGCCTTCTTGGCATTTGTGGGAATTTTAATTTACCGTTGCCTACGCTGGAACGGGACCCTATTAAGTTCTGGATGCAAGAGAAAGACGCATTGCCAGTGCTTTCTGACTTGGCATTGTCATATCTTATTATACCGGGAAGCTCCGTGCCATCGGAACGCTAGGCTTCGGCTATAAAAAGTTTGGTTTCTGACACCAGGAGTCGAATGACCGATGAGCACATAACTCAACGGGTCTTTCTAAAATATTAGTCTAACGATTATTGGTAAAATTAAAAGTTCTTACATTTCGTAGATTTAACTGAATAAGTTTTTTTTTATGCTTTGTAGTTCGAATGCTCTGTTTTGAAAGATGATGAATTTAAAACGTAAACACTTCTTTCGTTCCATAAATTTAAATTCATGACTAAGTATGCAGAAGTTCTTATGTTATATATGAAATAAAAATAACTATCTTTTGTTAATTTAATAAATTTGATAAAATATGGCAAAGAAGCTCGTCAATATGGCCAATTTATTCAAATTTTCATCAAAATTTGTCAAATTATTTGCCTGTGTGAACTTAGCTTAAGGCCTGTTGCCTGCAAAATATTAATTTTTGACATCTCTAGGCGGATGATTTCTGTAAAAGTGGTTCGAGTGCGAGTGTTCAATTAACAGACCACTTGTGACTTGCTGTTGTTGTTTAATCGACTGACAAAAAGCTTACTTACTTAGTTGGTCTCTATATAGCCCAAGTGCATTGTGTAGTGTCCAATGGACATTTTTCATATTAAAACGCCATCATTCGTTTTTTTTTTTGTTCATTGTCGTTGTCACTCTTCATTGAGAGACAAAAAGAGAGAGAAAGAGATAAGTTCAATTTGCACAAAACTACAAAAACATCCGGCACACAATACCATACAACAACAACAATGCCCAAAGTCTGGTGGGACTTCTCTGCTTGGGATGGCTCGACGCAAACCAGGCAGGCAGACGACCCTAGGGTTTACTTATTGTGTTTATTATAAAGAACGTACAAAAATTCTTGAGCTTTGCTTTGCTTTGTTTTTTTTTTGCAAATTTAACGTGGTTTTGCTTGGCAAATGATTCAATTTACATGAATTTCGAGTTTCTTGAGCTCAAGTCTGCTCTGGGCTAATTCAATTTATATCATTTCCCCCCACATTTGACTCTGTGCGTTGGCGGGGGCGGCATTTATGGAATATTTTCGCACGGCTTTTCTGATGCTGCGTCAAATGTCACGTTCGTTGTGGGTCAAACAAACAGACAGTAAGTCACACATGGTCTCTAATGAATTAGCTCTGGTTTCTTTACGCCAATAAGCTGCTAGAAATGTAAATTCACTCGCAAACGGTTTGACGGCAGACGATTTACGTTGTGTACGGAGACAAGCAAACAGGCGGGTAGTAAAATCCACACAAACGTCGTGGCGTTGCCACATAACTCTGAATTTGTTGATGCTATGAAAAGCTGTTCAAGTTTTTGTTTTGGCGCCCGAACTAATTAAATTTATTTATTTTGACGGTTTTTATTTTTGTGGTTCTTGAACCGGTTTCGAACCATCCGCGAAAAATTAAAGAAATTCGATTGTTAACGGATTAACCATCGTGTTAAATAAACTAAAGAGCAAACCAACAGCTGACCATATAAGTCCAGTCATAAATTAATTCATTTAGCTGTTTATTGACTACCCAGCACTGATTACAAATCAAGGAGAAATGTAATCTTGGGCTTAGTTATTAGCTTTTTTTATTCAATTTTATCAACAGTCAACAAAATTACTACCACAATTTATCTGTACCAAAAAAAGTGAGAGATTGTCATGCCAGACTACGCGACAATTGATTGTTTGGTATATGAGTATCGCTGGCAAATGTTTGTAGCTTGATATAAGAATATCCACCGCTTTATGGTTCATACCTATACATACTTATATACATACAATCGTGTGTGTGTGTGTGTGTGCAGGCACATTCATATTGCTGAAATTAATTTTCATGTACGGAGGCGTGAGTTTTATTTATTTTTATTTTCGTGCTGTGTGTGTGGTGGGCGTATTTGTTGATTTTCTCTTTCGTTGTTTTATTTGATTAACACTGTTAATTTAACAGTTGTTGTACTTGATTTAATAAATTTGATTAGGACTTATGAAGTCGGTGGGATTTTTAATTTCACAGATGAGTGATCAGAGTGCAAGTGAATTTACTCAAGTAAGAGGAATGAACGTTTAGTATTTAAGTGCAAAAAAACTGGATTATCAAAATATTACCAAAAAATACCTCCAAAAACAATAACTCTAATTACTGAAAAACACAAAAAAGTCCAAAATCAATATCAAATACAGTATGTCAAGAAAATGTTTTGACATAGGAAAGAATAGGCTATCAATAAATCATCGAAGTCTGTTTTTGCTTTAAAAATAGTTTAGTTGTAAAGTAATGCTTATGAAAATACAAAAAAATGGCGACACGGCCTAAAATTTCATCTCATATATAGACAGAAAATAATAATGATTTAATCTGGGGCTCAATTTTATATTTTTCATATTAATAAAAAGCCAATATGACACACTTGACATTGACCTGTTCGAAAATATCAAATTGAAATTTTCGACCATTTCAAAAAAATATTTTTAAGATCAAATTGATATTTTATAAATTTATTATTAAAGGCTAGATTCCAGATGACAAAAATTTATTTCGTCACAATACTTCATTCAAATAAGACTGCTGTACCATAGCATTCAGAATTCGAAACAGTTCAGAAGTGTTTATATTCATTCGTGCATTCTAGAAGTTCGAATTCGTACTGAGGGAGTTCGAATTTTCCTTTCGTCACAGTATTTCACATAAATAGAAACACTTTCTAAAAGCACATCAAAGCAAAAGCCAAGGTGTTTCTAATTATATGAAATAATGTGACGAAAGGAAAATTGGAACGCCCTCAGTACTAGGCTTGAACAAAGAAAAAAAATGAATTGAAAATGGCACGACTTGTTTTTTACCTAAGTACTATTATTTATTTTTTTTATAGAAACAGAAAATGAATGAATTAATAATTTTTGCACCCCGCCTTGACTAGGGATCGAACTGGTGATCAATTGCACGTTACAAATTGGCTTGACATCTTACCACACCGCGCTATATGTGTGGTCACATGACTGAGAGCCTACTTATATATTTCTTTACGTTGCTTAGTGTGTTATTTTAGCCATCTAGACGATGAAAAAGGAAAAAAAAAAAGTTCTCAGAATAAATATATTTTCACATATGTTATACCAAAATGTCCCACTGTCACGAAAATGCCAAAAATATAAAACCAAGAATTGCGAACTCAGAAGTAACGGGACATTAAAAATAAAAAATGTTTTTGCTTGAAAATGTAGATGACTATGTCGGAAATTAATTGATTGAACTGAAAATAAAAACGTATGTTCGCCATAATGTTTTTGATTTAAATTATTGTGCTGATATATTTAGTAAATTTTGCATCAAAAGTGGACATAAAACTAATTGACTAAAAAAGTTATGAAGCTTTTAAAAATTGAATTTTTTTTTTGAAAGAGTGGAATTGAAAGTGAATAGTTTCGGCTAGTTTGGATTTGTGCTTTACGCGAAATTGAAGGTCGTTTCAAGGTCTTTTCAAATTGCATAAGTATGTTTCACAGAGTTTTTATTTTCGGTAGACTGTAAGTCTAATTACAAGTTGGTGTTCGATGTGTGTTCAGAAAATTTCGCCTCAAATGAGTCTGACGATATACGATGATACACACAATATTGGAATTCACCGATACTTCTACGTCATCTCTATCTCGCCATCTCTAATTTTTAAGTGCCCCTATCTAATGAAGGGTGCATGTCCGACCCGCCCTCTGAAAGAATTTTTTTTATAGTTCGACCTTATAAGTAAAAAAACATCATAAAATAGTTTTCATTTTCTAGATTGTTCTATATGACACCACACTGTGCATTGCTTGAAGTTTCGATGTAAAAAAACATTATTTGTCTCTTTCCTTTTTCGCATTTTCTATACATACCTTTCCCCTTGTGAGAGTTTCGAAAATTGAATAGATATCCTTTTGACCTTTTCTAATATCATTTGACAAATTAATATTATTTATGGTTATAATGAAACGTTATAGTTTACAAATGATATGAAAAAAATTATATTTGAAAAAATGTCAAATTAACCAGCCCATATCAAATTGATATGGATTTTATATTTTTCTGTGTATGGGTCAAAAGCCACTTTGACCATTTGGCTGGCGATTTTGTCATAGGACAGCTAGATCAAAATTGTGTTCAAACATATAATATTCATAGCTGGAAAATATAAAGACGCTATCATTGAAAACAAAAAAGTTTTTCTCACTAGAACTACTTTTGCGACCGATCGTTGCTATGGCAGCTATATGCTATAATCATCCGATTTGGATCAAACTTGGAAGAGTTGTGTGATAGCATATAATATTAATCAAAAACAAGTTTGGTAGAAAAGTTTTTCCGAAAAAGACATTTTTTCAGACCTGTCTTTTGTATGACAACTATACTATATAGTTGGCCGATTTTCATAAAACTTGGTGGAATTATGTGAAATTATAAAAAGCTTATAAATACGAGGTTTGGGGACAAAAAAGGTTTTCTCTCGTAGCATAAACGTAATAAATGTTGCGACTTTCAAGTGACGCCACCCATCCTATGTGTTTCCAATGGGAAAAATTCTCGCAGCTTTGACTTAAGGAATTAAATGATTTTCGTCGAACATTCTTAGCTGAGGTCTTTCCCAAACTCCATTTGCTTGCCAGTTTGTTATATAGCAGCTGTACAATATATTTTCAGATTTTGAACAAACTTCCCAAAATTGTGTGAAAACTGATAATATTCATAACTGGAAAGTGTAAAGACGCTACCACTGACAACAACAAAAAAGTTTTTCTCACTAGAACTGCTTTTTCGACCGATCGTTCCTATGGCAGCCATATGCTATAGGCATCCGATTCGAATCAAAATTGGCAGAATTGTGTAATAGCATATAATATTGATCAATAACAAGTTTGGGGGCAATAGCATTGAAAACCAAAAAAAATTTTTCTTACTAAGACTTTTTTTCAGACCAAACTTTTCTATGGCAGCTATACTATATAGTAGTCCGATATTCATCAAACTTGGCAGAGTTGTGGTGTAGCATATAATACTGATCAGTAGCAAGTTTAGGAGCGATAGCCTTGAAAACAAAAACGTTTTTCATACTAAGACTTTTTTCAGAACTATATTTTGTATGGCAGCTATACTATATAGTTGACCGATTTTCATCAAACTAAATGGAATTATGTAAAAGCATAGAAAACTTATAAATACGAGGTTTGGGGGCGATTGCATTGAAAACCAAAAAGTTTTTTCACTAAAACTAGTTTTTCGACCGATTATTCCTATGGCAGCTACATGCTATAGTCGTCCGATCCTTCCGGTTTCGACAAATGTAAAGCTTATTCGTACCAAAAGACTTCGTGCAAAATTTGGTTTCGATAGCTTTAAAACTGAGGGAGGAGATAGCATAGAAACAGACGGACGGACAGACAGACATGGCTATATCAAACCAGCTCGTCATGCTGATCAAACATATATATACTTTATGTGGTCGGAAATGCTTTCTTCTATGCTTTACAAACATCCGGATAATTTTAATGTACCCTCTATAAGGGCATAACAAAAAGCAGGTATGAAAGCAAGTTATAAACCGGACCAAAACTTAGCAAACCTCTAATTTGTGCTCGTAAGCAGAACCGCAAACCAAATCGGATCGGTCCAGAAGAAAACTAGAATTCTGTTTGGTTCATGGACAAGTTTTACGAAGTTTAGGCTACAAATTTGAAAATTTGTCTAAGGTAGTGTTCCATAAGATTCTTTTAGGCATACATTGTAATCGTCTTATTAAGGCCTTATAAGTCCATCAAATACTACATATTCCAGAAGTAGACCAATGAGGATCAAGTAAACACCCAGTTTTTGTTGATTATAAAGCCGCGCTCGACACACCGAAAGTTTTTGAAAACCCTGTACACTCTTGGTATTCCAGCAATATAAGTTCAACTGTGCCACCTTATGGTGTTTTCTTTAATCTACTAATCTTATCTCCAGAAACGATCGGGCTTTCAGAGATTGAGAAGCAGTCAAAACTAGTGGGCTCAGCGATGAACGAGGACACGGCGAAGGACTTAGTACCCGCTTCTTAGACAATTTGTAGCCATGGAAGAGTACCTGGTACAAAAGAAAAGACAGCAGATTGGACAAATTATCCGCATATATTTGAAAAAACCGGCAAAAGGGGTGCGACCATGCTTGGTGTTAACAACTGGGGCCAGCTCAGAGAATAGCCTGAAGTTTGCTTTGACCTTTTTTGTCTGACTATTTTCTCTCCGTATAAATACTAAAATTTGAATGACTTTAAATATTATTCAAATGTTTTCAAGGATTTTAAATTCAGAAATATAAGTAACAGGGCTGCAAACCAACATAAATTACTCGTATCTTTGGCTTGCGGGTTTGAACAAAAATTTGTCAACTGGTACGGAAATTTAAGTTTCAAGATTTTAGTTTTAATGTCGAGTAAGTGTTTGACTATGTTACTTCTTTGGTCAGTCAAAGTAAATTTTAAGATGGAAAAGTCAGCATGGTGGTAGCTTTAATTGGTTTACATTGGAAGAGATTTTCAAAACTTTAAATTTTTTGATTTTTACGATTGGTTTTTTTAATTTTATCGAAGTCTCAAACCTCATACCTTCCTGCTGATTTGAAAACTTTGTCTCAAGTAGAAGTAGTTTAGATCTTCGAATATCTATAATCTTTGTTAAAACGAACCGAAAAATTAGGTTCTAAACAGGTTCAGGCTCAGCTATTTTTGCCGTTTCGATTTACAGTAAGAAAAAGTCAAAGTTTCTGGTTCGAACCGATAAGAGAAACGTCACAAATTTCACAAAAATCATTTCATGAACCGAACCACTGCTTATTCCCCGTTTAAAGTTCCCTAAGCGTATTTATGGTTCCTATAATTTGGAAACATTAATATTACTACTAATAGATTTTTGATATCCATTAAATACTTTTATTGAAACTGTTAATTTGGGCCTAGCTGCAAAACTTTGCCATACAGTCTGGCCTATAAAAATGAAGCGAAAATAAATTTCGATATGGATTTGTGTAAATTTATTAGAAGGTGTGAATTAAATTTAAGATGCTAATGTGTTTACAGTTTAAAGATGTTTAAAAAATTATTTAAACAACTATTTTATATCTCTCAATGCACGTACACATGGTATAGGTATATGAATCACTTGACTATTTATCAATAAAACATACATAACATGATGATTAAGAATCTGTCATATAACAAAAATCCCCAACCCGTTTCAGGTGAATAGCAATACAACATTTAATAACAACATATAAAATGCTTAATTTGCAGCCAAGCTAAAAAACTGCAAAATCAATTGACTTATCTTATCTGGTTGCTGCCCGCGAGCGACCCAATTAAAGTCGGAAAATGTAAGAGACTCGCGAGACAAATTGTATTTTGGATAAACTGTCGAATGGCTGACCAATCAACTGCAAAAATACGAGTATTTAGCAATTACCTACATAGATCCGGGCAAAGCTAAACAGAATCAATCGATTTCAATAAGAGTCAATGTCATTTTGCATTGAGTCTGCCATCCATCTACATGCCAAGTATATCGTGAGATTTGTGTACGTGCCCAGCTAAGAGAGAAGGCGACGACAAACTGATTTATGCTGTGATTTACAAGTTAAATTCACATTTAAGACCGCTGCTACAACAGTTCATTCAACTTGTAGTTTATAGGTAGGGCTGGTCTGGGCGGTTATCTGGGGATTTAGTTGACCCAAAAAATGGAAAACCCACCCTTTGACAAAACAAAATCGATGGTCGCTATTAATAGCACCCCGCTTGACCTGTCGTTGGTGGTCGCAAATGGTTGCAAATGTGCAAAATTGAGTGTAATTTGATATGAAAATTTGCCAATAATAAGAATCGATTTAATATTACACATTTTTGAATAACGTTGAACGTGAAAAACGTTGTTTTTTTTTAAGGTTTCAGTAAAATTTTAAAGCCTCGAAAAACGTTGAATTCGCATAAAGAAGTCAGAGATCTGTAGGGGTGCAATGCAACTACTAGTGTACTAGAGCCGCCATTTCTTATCATCGTGCGCCGAGCAAAGAGCGAAAAAATTTGAAACTCGGTAGAATAGATCAGGCGCCGGCAAAACACACATGCACATTTTGCCGTTGCGTGTGTGTGTTTAGCTACGCGAGAGCGCGCTCATTTAGCAAATCTTTGTTGTAGCAGTATAAGCTCGTATACTGTCGGTATGTCGACGTCGCTGCCGCAGAGCCCTGATCAATACACTGGAGAGACGTGAGACGTGCAGGACTCTGGAATAGATTATAGATTAATGTCAAAATGCAAAAAATTGAGCTAGCGCGAACTTGCAACCGAGCATTTGGAATTGGGCTATGATTAAATGTAGTCTTGCAGATGACATCGTTATCCTTGCAAAAGGAAAGTACGAAGAAACCCTATGTGACATAGTCCAAAGGGGACTGAAAGTGACGTCCGATTGGTGCAAGCAGGTTGGGCTCAATCTAAACCCTGCAAAAACCATCAATGTACCGTTCACCAGAAGATACAAACTCAGTAGAATGAGGCCAATACGTCTTTACCGGAAAAGCAGGTCAAATTTGACCAGCACATAGAGAATACACTCAGTAAGTGTACTAGGGCACTATACACATGTAGGAGCATAGCCGGAATATCGTGGGGCATGGCACCACACATACTACGGTGGCTACACCTCATGGTGTTGAGACCGATGCTCACGTATGGAGCTGTTGTGTGGGGAGAAAGAACAAATCTTCTCACTGTAAGGACGCAGTTGCAAAAGCTGCAAAGGCTGGCATGTGTATGCATGACCATCAGTAGAAGTACCGATGGAGCTAACACCACTTCACCATACCATCTGCTTGAAGAAAAAAGCCACATTGCTCAGACTGACAGCAGAAGGAGTAGGCAGGAACTACATAGTAAGCCTGAGGGACTTTTAGAGGTTGGAGAAAGAAATCCCTATAATCCTTCAACAAAGCGACGAGATGGTGGCAGAGTTTCACTTCGACAGGAACTTCACTGTACACAAAAGTAAAAGAGAGATTGGATCTCACTAGAAGAGACATATAAAACGCAACCACAAACAATTCAGTGGTACACAGGCGGGTCTTTGACACCCCAAGGTGCTGGACTTGGGGTAGCGGGACCTGGAACGAAAAGATTTGAGTCAATGGGAGAATTTGCAAGCATATTTCAAGCCAAATTATGTGCTATCTTCCGTTGCGCAGACCTTAATATGGGGAAAAACTACCATAATAGAGAAACTGCTATCCTTTTGGATAGCCAAGCAGCTTAGCAGCAACAAGTTCACCTCGAAGCTAGCCTTAGAGACAAAGAACAAATTGTACCAACTAGGTAGCAGGAACAACCTGTCCCTACACTGGATACCGGGACACAACAATATCCCAGGAAACGAATTGGCACGCAAGGGTGCAGCCTCCACCATAAAGTCTCCTTAGAGAGGAAGAGAATACGCT
This sequence comes from Lordiphosa magnipectinata, assembly GCA_037044535.1. NCBI lineage: Eukaryota > Metazoa > Arthropoda > Insecta > Diptera > Drosophilidae > Lordiphosa > Lordiphosa magnipectinata. The sequence goes on along the minus strand of JBAMBO010002640.1, from coordinate 9,314 downwards.
TAGAACAGCCTCCTGGGTAAACAGCAGGGGCACGAGACAATCAAAAGTATTACACAGAGAAAAAAAATATGCAAAAGCTACACGTTTTGACCGGGATTTTCAACCGATAACGCTTGTGTAGCTATTCTGCACGCCGTGGTATTCAGATTGCTGCATGAAAAATGTAGACGTTATTTGGAAATAAGCTGATTTTCTAATTTCGTGTAGATTTTGCTTTTCTACACGAGGCGTTTAGATATTGAAATCCTACACGTTACGTGTAGCATTTCTGTACGTGGCGTGTAGCTTTCTGAATTCTACATTTTGCGTGTGCAATTTAGCAGGGCGCAAAACGTTTCGTTTAGCTTTGACGTTTCTACACGCGCCGTGCAGACAATTTTGTTTTCTCTGTGTAATAGTGGACCACAATCTGAAAAGGATCCTGACAGGGCTCTACACGGGCCACTGCAGGCTGCGGGTTCACCTGCACAAGCTGGGAGTAGTAAACACCCAACTATGTAGATACTGTGAAGAGAAGGAGGAGTCCTCAGAACATATACTAGCCCACTGAGATGCTCTATCGAGGCGCAGATTCAGCAGATTTGGTTAACACAGCTTACGCCCCAACTAGATAAGTAACCTAGAACCCACGAAAATCCTGACATTCGTGCAGGAAATAGGGCTGCTTGGAGAGTTGTATGGTGGCACAATAGATCAGTATTGGCACAATAGATCAGTATTGGTCGCAGTGCGCTATTCCCCAACAACAAACTATATATAAATGTAGTCTTACATTAGTTCCAATTTCATTTTTATACTCTGTACCGAAGGTACATAGAGATTATTAAGTTTGTGCAAAAGTATGTAACAGGGAGAAGGAATCGTTTCCGACCCTATAAAGTATATATATATGGGGGGGGTGTTAACTGGCCGTTTGACTCGTGAGCAAATGCGATTGTAAGGGTACTGAGTATGTTATAGTCGGGCTTGACCGACTTTCTTTCTTGTTTTACCTATGAAAATATGATAAATATATTGTTTTTAATCACTTTTAATTTTTTGGTCTCAGTGGAACTTTCGGTGGAAATGAAAAAGATCTGCAATGGCGTAAAGAAAATTATCTGTCACAGACGGGGATGCACAATATTATAAAAATCGTTTGCTAATGGCAAATATTTAAGAACAGGAACGGGGTTTCGGCACATAATATTGCAACTGCACACGATAAGGTAGCGTATGATGGAGTAAAAGCCTCCAAATGCGAATGTGATTCCAAATTGCAACATCCGAATGGACCATTTACGGTTTAGTCGCGGTCAACATTTGAATGAAATTATCTTTTAAAAGTGAATGTCAGAGATAGTTCTTTCAGCCCATAATAAAGATTCCACCATCCAATTTTTTGTACTTTTTTGGTAATTAAAAAAAAAAAATTCTAGTTTACAATTTTTTTTTCGATTTTTTTACTAGCTTAAGCGTTCTATTAGGGTCTTAAAAATATCCTGTAAAACTTTCAAGCAGATCCGACAATATTTTTTACAACAATAAACAAAATCAATTTTTTTCCGACCTTCATCGACCCTCGGATTTTTCAAAATTTCATGTTTTTTCTTGTTTTTAATCAAAATACTTCAATTAAAATTCCTAAATTTTCAAAAAGTTGCTTTTGGTTAAACAAAATTTTACTTGAAAGTTGAATAACATTTTTTTTTACCATGTCTTGATGCACTTTAACCGAAATCTCTCGATAACTGGTTAAACCGATTTCGATAATTCGGTGAAAGGTAACAGCTAAATGCATTAAATCCATGTCTGAAATCTATTTTATTTTATCGAAAACAGTTGTCGAAACTTTAAGCGCGATTTTCTAGAAAAACCATGTTTTTCGAACATGTTCGCACGATAGCTCTAGTTTTTCTGGACCGATTTTGATGAAATAAGCGCCAAACGACGCAGAATTAACGTGTCGTGTGAACCTCGATCATTCCCGAACAATATTTTTTACTATTTTTTTGTACACTAGACTTAAAAAATAAGTGCAAAATTGATTTTTCATTTTCAAATAGCTGCCATTTCTACAAAAAAAATTTAGAATTTTTTTCTGGAGGTTCACACGATAAGGGCATTAATGCCAACTAATTCCTCGTTTTTTATTTTTTTCCGGATGCAGTATACTCCCGCAATCGTGCGAACATTAAACATACTTTTTTTTGAGCCCCTTTTTTGGAGGACGAGATCTTCTTAACCGCACCATAAATTCACTTTTTTAAAATTTTGTATTTTTCTCAATTAATTACCCCACCAAATACTAAAAACTGACTTAAGAAATCTTTACGCGTTTTCTTTCCCCATTTTTTTTAAAATTATGTTAAATTCGGCCGTCTAAACTAGAAGACCCCCGTAATGGATCACCCGTTATAAGTATCGTGTGTGCTGTGAGCGTACGACCGACACTCGAAAAACGAAAAGTCCCCGATTCTCCGATAACTTTTGTCAAACAAAATGATTGTGGTTTACAGTTTTTAGAGCGAAGCAGGGGGACTTAAACAAGAAAAACTTTGTCTTTGCGACAGATTCTTTAGGGTAGCCCTTTTATTTGCATTTTGTACTTGTGTGTTTGTGGGTGCGACAGTGAGAGTTAACAGTGACTTAACAGTGAATCAACAGTGACTTGAGAGTGACTTAACAGTGAGTTAACAGTTAAATTTGCAATCAGTTGTATCGTCTTAAGGGGCTTAGCTCCTACCGCACGTCATATGACACCCACTCTTTTAAATATGTATAAAGACTTTGGAAACAAACATTAGCAAGAAATTTTTTTTTAAATCTTATCTTTGAAAGACTCTCAAACATTAAAAGAACCTCTAGAATCATAAATTAATAAAGATATTGCAACTTCAAAACCTGCCAAATACTATAAATCTCAAGGCATAATTTAAAACCCACTCAAACGGAATAGACATCATATAAATAAAGAGCACCCTCAAAAGATTCCATTTAAACACCTTCCTACCATTATCACCAAAAAAAAAAAAAAAGCCAACGTGAAAACATCATTTTGTGCTGTCATAAATTGTGCAAGGTTAGACCAAAAAAATAGTACACACAGAGGCACACTCATACAAAGTTGGGTGGTCTATCTAATCAGTTACGTACGCAGATTTAACTAGAAAAATAAAAACCAAAGGTTACAAAATCGAATCCCACAAAAGCTCTAACGATTTGAGGTAAGGTGGTTTGATGGTCATAACCCCTGATTCATAGTTTAATTTGTGTGAATCATAGAAAATCATGGAAAGGAGTTGATAAAAATGAAATGCATTATTTACCTGTCTGTGTACATATGTGTATGTGTGTGTGTGTGTTATTCTTGTCGTTGCTTTGCTTTCGGCTGCCCTTCCTAGTTCTTATTTCTCTTTTGATGTGTACACACGCGTTTTTTGTTTTGCTTGCCTCGTTTGGATTTCGTGTTTTTTTTTTTTTTTTGTCGTATCCGTTTTCACTTTCACAGGTAAATTCTAGAAGAAGAATTTATTTTCAATTTGCGCACAAAAATTGCGTTTGTTTTTTATACTCTTTTTGCCTGAAGGGGGGCCGCTGCTCTTTGGCCTTTACACAAGTCGAGACAGAATTTGTTTTTTTTTTCGTTTGGGATTTGGGAGGAATTTTATGCGGCGACTACCTTGCGCAGCGAGCGTTTAAAATCAACTGAATGTGAGGCCAACAGACCAGAGCGCGTGATACCGTTAACAAAATGGGAGAGTACGAGATTGGAGAGCAAGCAACGAACCAGCAGAGTTCAGCTTGTGTGTGCGCGCAAGAGTCTGTGTGTATGAGTGCGTGGGTGGGGGGAGGGGGGATACGAGCTAGAGGTAAGCATTTTTGTTCATGTCATTAGTTCAATTCAATGAGTGAACCAGTTAATGGTTCAATTTTGTTCAGTTTTTGAGAAAAATGTATAAAGTTCCACTGAGTTTTTATGAGTCTGTTCTCCATTTTTACTTCTTTCATGCTTTGTTTTGGTAATAAAAAAGACCATTTGTCACCGCAATAATAAAAAAGAGTCCTATTTAGAATACGAAATTCTTTGGATTTAGAAGAAACTTTGATTTTTATACAAATTCCCCAGTACCTCATTAAAATATGTAGACAGTATGTCAAGAAAGTGTTGTCTAATTTAAAATTCACAGCTAATCCATTAGAAATATCAAGTTTCTAAAACCAGATTCGCGTTCAGCGTGTCAAACTAGTTTAGAATCAATAATTTATTTTCCATTTAAGGTCCTGTACTGAGAATATATAAGTTTTGACATTTTGTCAAATCACTTTCTTGACAAACTGTATGTGCATAAATGTTTTTCTCTAACGTAAATTTGTTGTTGGTATACAAAAGTGTGTTATAGTATTCTATATTTAGAAGCCTATGCCAAATTCTTCTTTGGTGACCATTCTAAGTGAATTTTGTGTGGCCTAATCGCATTTTCTTAGGAAATAAGTATATGTGCGAGTTAAGTTGGATGTGAATTTGGCGGTGAGCAGTTCCATTAACCCGATACGCTTTATTAAAAAAGCAGAAAGGTAACATGTGGATGCATTTATAACATAAAACAATTATTCTACAAGTGGTTTTTATACTAGCCAGCCAAGTGGAGTGCATTTGTCAGCTAAAAACACTAAAACTGCTGATATGGAAGCCAGAGTCGACCAGCATAGAAATACAATTTCAAACAATTTGATAAACCTCGAATATAATGGTGAGATCAAACGCTGCGGCAGACCAAACAGCATTGACGTAAGCTACAAACGGAAAATTGGTCGTCTTGCGGTTCAGAAATACATTTCTTGTAACGACATAAAGTGTCATTTAGACCTTAATGTAACTAGAAGACGTTTTCATAAAGTTTTTATTGAAAACAATAACTTTTCATATACTTCCCGAGTGGCTGTACCAAAACTACTTCCACCTCACCCGAAGGCTTGTGTGGCATTTGCTAAAAGATACAAATTTTTTGTCAACTAAGTTCCACGATGTGGTTTTCTCCAATGGAAAACAAGTAAGAGCGCTGCTGTCGAGTGACCCGACTACAAAATACCCTCTACGCTTGAGACACACATACACAAACGCCCTCACACGCACGCACACTCCCTACCTGCCTGCAGTAGGCACAGTGTCTACAGTTACGGCAACCCCGGCAATCCCGTGAATGCTGGAAGGTCTCGTAATTGTTTTATTCTAGCTAAAACTATTGCCGAGATGTATATGGGCATTTCCACCAAAAGGTCCACCAAGACCAAAAAATTAAAAGTGCTTAAAAACACTCTGTTTTATCAAATTTTCAAAGCGAAACAATTAAATTGAAGTAATGTAAGCCAATTTTACATTTAATAATAACCCACTTTGAAATATTCGGTTTCATGGCTGCTCTAGCGAGAATTTTTTAATTTGGACATAAATATTGCACATTTTTTTGATAAAAGTGCCTATAGATTGCACTTACTTTTACTATCTAAAATCTTTCTGAGAGTACAAAGGGTTATAAAAGAGTGCAAAAGAAACCATGAAAAACTATGTGATTGCAATTAATCGTAAGTTTTTTCTTCGCATTATACCGAAACCACATAAATAAAATGACGGAAAAAAGTGTCGCGTTCGCAATGTCACGTATCGAATCATATTTTATTTTGAAATACAAAAAATAAACAACATTTTTCGATCAAATAAATTCTAATATACAGATAAATTATTCAACAACATTTTAAAATTAGTTGCACTAAATGGTTTTGGCAGATCTCGCACATTTTTGCTTTTATATTGATGGACAAAAACATCACTTCCGTTTTTTGTCGCGTGCGAATCGCTTTTTGATTGGCTTTATCTGGAAACCAGCACTAGGTGCGCTCTACTTTTTTCTCACTAAATAAAGTGCTTCGAAAGTGCAATAAGTTAAAGTAACAAAAGAAAACAAACTTATTTTAATTTGACTTCTATTCCACTTTAAATGCGTACGACTGTCGCGTTCGACATCATGGAAATACCCATATACAGTTGTTGGAAAGTGAAATTATTGAATTTAGAAATAGTCTTTGGGAGGATAATTGAATTTTTTAACAAAAAATAGGCACCAATTCACAGCATAGGCTTTTCTTTCATCCAGAAACATTCCGGTTTTGGACTGGCCAGCAATATCCCGGACTTAAAACCCATTGAGTACCTCTGGGGAATTCAGAAAGTTCGAAAGTTTGAGACACTTAAGCAACTTAAGCACGTTTTTGTTACAGAATGGAAACAAATCAGCTATTTAACTCTGCAAAAATTGGTGGATTTTATGCCTGATCGCCTTAATAAGCACATTAACTTCTAAATTATAAATTTAAATTTTAAATTTTATTAGAATTGTTATTAGCTTATTTTGTTTTCTATTTATTAGTACTATAAAATAAAAACAAACAAAAACATCTTAGTACAATGTGCATTGCACATATACTTATTTCACTGAGATAATTTACAGGCGAGCTAGTTCAAGCAGTTGCTCATCTCTAATGCAAACACTGTCTCTCTCTATCTCCTTCCCTTTCGCACACTCTCACGCTCTGTATGTGGGTGACAAATTGATAAATTCAACAAAATATATAAATTTACCGGCTTCTTGCCCAAAAAGTGCGACCTTTTATGGGCATTAATATAACAAATATTTGTTTATTTCGTCTAGCCTGAACAGACACTTTGATAAAACTGCATAAATTCAATTATAAAACAATTGCACAAATTACAGGCCAACTTCACACGTGGTTCTTAATGCAACTTCAAAGGCCACAAAAATTCCCACACAAAAAATAAAATTCGAAACACGTCAGAGCAGAGAGCACAACAGAAGAGAGCCAACTCTCTCAGCTGGAGCTCTCACGCTCTCTGACTTGTGCGTGTGTGTGTGTGTGTGTGCGGTGGAGTGCCAAAAAGGCCAGAAAAATTTGTGTGTACAAAAAACCTAATAAATTTTAAGTTAACACTATTGACTTGCATTTAATTAGCACAGCTATATTAAATCTTAAAACAGAGTTGACAATTGATTTTTTGTTTGGGCCTATCTTGCAAATGTTCACAGAGGCAGGGCAGAGAGGTAGGGCGAGATGGGTTGTGGGGATGTGCAGACGAAGACGGGCCTCCCTGGCCTAATTTGACATAAACATTTAACACATGCTCTTGCCTTGTGGGTATCACTTTACATGATATTTAACACATACACTTTTTGTTTGTCACTTGAGGCGTTTTAATTTAATTTTTAGTGTTTCCCAATTACTTTAATTTGTTGTTTTCTAATGCACTTTTGCCGCGTTCTCTTTAGGCTGCCCGTTTGCTTAAAACATACCCAGCTTAGTATTTTATCAAATAACGATAGTGCCCAGCTTAGTATTTTATCGATAAGCGATAGTCTGTCAATCGATTTACAGCACTCTGTTAACGCTGTCTGACGGTGGAACAAATCTCAAATAATTTCTTCAAAAAGCCGGCAAATAATTATTCTAATCAATGTTTTAATATACATAAATTTCTAACTTAAGCTCAAAATACACTACTTTGTGGTGGCTGCTGTTTTTATCCAGTTAACAGTTTTAAATGGAGCAGCTGTGTGACGTAGTGTCACAATCGAGTTAAACAGTAATGGACGGCCCATGACTGTGACCGTTAGGGTATGACGACTTTTCTTGCCCACCAGTGTGGGCAGGCACGCGCCCAAGTTTTGGCGAGCGTAACCAAAAGTATAGAAACTAACAACGGTAAAGCGATAACATCAGCCGCATAGCAACGGCCCGGCGCCATCCTCGGACAAGATCAGAGAGATAAAGAGAGCGAGAGCGAGAGCAGCGGCAGCATCGCTAAACTGCTGCGTAGTAGTTGACGAGGCGCAACGGTTTCTCACCCCTTACCCCCCCGCTCGTTTCGCGCGCTGAGGCGCAGCATCGCCTGAGCCAGGCGCGATAACTGTCTTCGACGCGCTCTGCTCGATCGTCATTGGGCGCGCCGATGGGCAGAGGCCGAACAGAGACAGCGCCGCCGAACTACGGCGCTGTAACTGTCAACGGCACGCGCCTTGGCCGGCCGACTTCGAGTGCGTAACACGCTCTCTTTCTCTCCCCCCCTCCCCTTCGCCCCCTCAAGACGAAGTGCAGTGGCGGCAGCGCGGTCGCCGGCGTATGTGCGAATCGCATGCGCAGCAGCGCCGCCGACATCGAAAAGGGAAACGGTAGGCTTGGCGAGGCGGACTAAAAGAATTAGAATTCAGTTTGACCAGAGCATCGAAAGTGAGGAGTTCGAAGTCTCCAAAAACGATTACCAACGCGATAGTGACCAGCAAAATCGAGAAAGGGACCAGACCCCGGTGCATAAGTGTTGTTGTGAAGAAGTAAGCCCAAGCCTTTGAGACGCCTTCGGTAAGTGACATCACGTAGTTTGACTTGCCGTAGGCACGCTTGACCCTAACCTTTTGAGCACCTATAACCCGACTCCACATCCGTGTTTTCCTCTCTTATCGGTCTCCCGTGGGCATCAACCACGTGCCCGACTACCACGCCCCCCCCCTTCCTTTTTTTCTTTTCCTATTAACCTTTGCGTGGGTATCAACCACGTTCCTATCCACCTTTAGTTCTCTTTTAACCCCTGTGTGAGTATTAATCACACGCTTTCCTGTCCACTGCCTTCCTATTAACCTTTACGTGGGTATCAACCACGTTCCTACCCACCTTTAGTTCTCTTTTAACCCCTGTGTGAGTATTAATCACACACTTTCCTGTCCACCACCTTCCTATTAACCTTTACGTGGGTATCAACCACGTTCCTACCCACCTTTAGTTCTCTTTTAACCCCTGTGTGAGTATTAATCACACACTTTCCTGTCCACCACCTTCTTATTAACCTTTACGTGGGTATCAACCACGTTCCTACCCGCCTTTAGTTCTCTTTTAACCCCTGTGTGAGTATTAATCACACACTTTCCTGTCCACCACCTTCCTATTAACCTTTACGTGGGTATCAACCACGTTCCTACCCACCTTTAGTTCTCTTTCTTATCTCTTGTGGGTATTAACCACGCCCCTACCCTTCTCTACCCCCTCGTTAACCCTTACGTGGGTACTAACCACGTTCCCGTCCATCTTCATCTCCCTTTCTTATCCCTTGTGGGTATTAACCACGCCCCCCACCTTTCTATACCCCCTCGTTAACCCTTACGTGGGCACTAACCACGTTCCTTTCCCTCTTCCTACCTTTCTTTTCTCTCTTTTACTTACCTAGCGCGGGCATTAACCGCACCTTCCTTTCCCATCTTCTCTCTCCTTTA
>JBAMBO010002639.1:0-50990 GCA_037044535.1 Lordiphosa magnipectinata | reverse complement strand
TAATGATGGTTATAGAAACTCGCATATCCTCAAATGCCAACCTGGCGGCTACCTCAAGTTCCCTTACCATTGACGGCTACTACACATACACGGCACCCCACCCGACATCTAACAGAAGTGGTGGTGTCGCCGTCTTGGTTAGAAATGGTATTAAACATATTGCCTTACAGCCTATTATGGAGCCATTTCTCCAATGTGCTCCAATTGCCTTAACCACCAAAAACAACGAAGTTATAACTATCGCACCGATATATTGCCCACCAAAATTCAAATGGTCGTCTCAACACTTTTCTGAGCTATTTAAATTCATTGCCAATATAAGCAAAGGATCGAAGTTTCTAGTTTGCGGCGACTGGAACGCTAAACACCCCTGGTGGGGAAATATTCGTCCTTGTGATCGCGGCAAGGCTCTGATGGACCCAGTTCATAAGAATACCAGCTACAATATACTAGCAACAGGTGGAGCCACACACCATCCGTTTGATCGGAGGAAAAGGCCATCCGCCATCGATTTTGCCATTTATGCTGGATTAGACTACGACAGGCTTCAAACCTACTCAACAGTCGACCTAAATTCTGATCATCTTCCGGTATTTGTGAACCTGGGCATCTGCGGCTCAATTATGTCCCAGAACACAAATCGTAGACTGCTTTCAAAACAGTCTAATATTAAAAAATTTCAAGAAGTACTAGATCGGAGAATTCTGCTCAACACAGAAATTAATTCTGGCGCGGACGTGGAAAATGCCATTGATATCTTGGTTCAGAACATCTATTACGCAGCAGGAGCTGCTACCCCACCGGCGCGACCACATAATTTGAAACCGGGTCAATTTCCACTAAATAGACAGACGACTCAACTTCTTCAATTAAAACATCGCCACAAACGTGAGCATATGCGCTGGCGCACGCCACAAACACGGCAATTATACAGGCAAACACACAATCGGTTAAAAAAGGCACTTCGTCAGGCAAAAAACAATTATTTTAATAATTTGTTTAAAAAGGTGGACGCACAGGATAGATATAGAATGCAGAAACTGTGGCGTCTCACTAATAAGTTCAAAAGGCAACCAGAGCCAAACTGGCCAATTAAAATTCCAACAGGTAGTAGTAGTAGTGGTAGTGGTAGCTACACCTGGACCAGGAGCAGCAATGAAAAAGCTGAAGCTTTTGTTTCTCACCTAGAGCATAGGTTTATGCCAATTCTGACTAACTCAAATGATTTTCGTTACAGAATTGCCGAGGAGCGCAAGCGGCTAGAGCAGCAGAAAAAACTACAGCTTAAACCTAATCAGCTGCAACGGCAACAACAACAACATCTGGGTATGAGTACTAATATAAGTCCATTGCCATTTCGTCCAGTGACGCTGAATGAACTCGTGCTAGAAATTAAATCCTTAGCACTTAACAAGTCACCTGGCATGGACAGAATAAGTAATCATGTTATAAAGTCATTGCCACAAAAGGCTGTGATTTACTTGGTAAATATTTACAACTGCATATTAAGATATGGGCATTTCCCACAGCAATGGAAATGTGCAGCTATAACTATGATTTTGAAACCTGGGAAAAATACGTCTGATTTGGCATCATATCGTCCTATCAGCCTTTTAGCTGGCTTTTCTAAAATGTTTGAATCTTTATTAATGCGGCGGCTGTTTGAATGCGATGAATTCGCAAATGCCGTACCAAGCCACCAGTTTGGCTTCCGTAAAGAACACGGAACTGAACAACAACTTGCTCGCGTTACGCAATACATTCTAAATGCGTATGAAAAGCGAGAATATTGTTCAGCAGTCTTCATTGATATTAGTGAAGCGTTTGACCGTGTTTGGCACGAGGGGCTACTATATAAGTTGGTCAAACTATTGCCTTTCCCGCTATTTAATGTTCTGCAAAGCTACCTTTCAGAGCGGACATTTGTTGTAAACTCCAACGACGGAATTAAATCCAGAGTGGGAAAAATTAACGCTGGAGTCCCACAGGGCAGTGTCCTTGGCCCTGCGCTTTATACAATTTTCTCCTCTGACACACCAATTCCTTCCCTTATTGGACAGAGCAGGCAGTCATTTGTGCCCAGGATCACCACATATGACAACATGATGCTTTCCACCTATGCCGATGACACCATAATTCTCAGCGCTGCTGAATTGGCTCATTATGCGGTCAGAAACAACCAACGTTATCTCGACCATTTTTTGGCCTGGGCCAAGCAATGGTGCATCAGCATAAACGTCAGTAAAACGGCACATGTGATGTACACAAGGCGTGCCATAAATGGGACCATTGAAAATCTGTCACCTGTGATGGACGGCCAGCGAATCGCGAATGCCTCCATCCACCGCTATCTAGGCCTGCACATGGACAGGAAACTGTTGATGCACACCCACATCACTCAGCTATGTATTAGAGTGAGAGCTGCTGCCAATAAAATGAATTGGCTAATTGGCAACAATAGCAAACTGTCCAAAAAATGCAAAATGGTCATCTATAAACAGCTAATGGCCCCTATTTGGCAATATGCCATACCTGTTTGGGGAGCACTTGCGTGTGAAACGCAGTTTAAACGGATAGAATCCGCACAGAACCTGCTAATAAGAAGAATCTCTAAGGCCTCCAGATACACCAGGAACCAGGTACTATGGGACGCCTTTGACATTAAAACGGCTGAGGAAGTTTTTCACTCGGCCAGCAGCAGACTTGCTATTTCACTCTGCAGTCATCCCAACGTGGAAGCGCGCAAATTACTCCTACAACCATTTATTCCCCAACGTCTGGAACGGCCCAGGTACACCATGCAGTTGGAAAGGCACATTCGCCCACTACAGCAACAACAACTTCAGCTCCAACAACAACTACACGAGCAGCTGCCAACTCTATTCCGCCTCGAGCAGTATGAGGCCAACCAGGCCGCCTTGCTTTTGCAGCAGCAGGAACGCACATTTCAACCCGCCCAGCCACCTGAACGTCTCTCAGAAATGTTTATTAATGGATACAGGCGCCGCCTGCGTAATGGCGAAACCACCAGAGTGCAGATGGCACATTTAATTCGACATCAACCACTATTTATACAAAATTTGGTCATGCCTCCATTAAGGCCTGATGAAATTCCACCATTGAGCGATGAGCAGCAACTGGACCAAAATCTGGAGCTGCTTCAGCAGCAACTAGCAAGGGATCTTGATGAGGAAATGGACGGGGCCATTGTCTCCGAGCAGCAACAAATCGATGCCCAACAGCAGCCAGATGAAGTCCAACAGCAGTCTCTGGCCTTGTCTACAGAATTAAATGACTCCCAACTGGCACCTGAAACCAGAAACCAGTCAATTATTATTGTTGCTGACAGTCCTGAGCAGCAACAAAGCGATGTCCAACAGCGGATGCTAGATCGAATGCAGCAGTGTATTCTGGCCATACTTGCAGAATTAAACGAACCTCAATTGGCACCTGAAACCACAAACGAGCCAATCAGCACCGTTGCCGCTGGCAACGAAAATAATTCTCACTTTTTATATTCACAGAACTTACCTGCTACTACAGACAGGCGGCTGGCCACTACACAACATCACAGGCGGCGTCTGGTCTACCCTCTGTCACGCCTCTCTGCCCTAAATAGAAATTCTGGGCCCACTGCGGCTCCCACAAGCAGACGGATGACACACTGGAGGCTCAGCACTAATCAGCAACACCGATCGGCAAACACACGGAACTTGCCATCTAATCCACTTGGTCGGCGGGCAAATCGGACTGTTTTGTATCCACAAAACATGCACTGTCCAGTTGCCACGCCCACAGTTCAGGCGCTGACGCAGCGCCCAGCTAATTCACACAGCGCGCCCTCTGCCATGGCCACGCCCAGGCGGCAGGTGTACGGGTGTCCAATGGTCCAGCGAATCACGCCCCCAGATATGTGCACATCCAGGCAGCGGACCCAGCTAATCCAGCAGCAGCAGCAATTTGCAAATTTTATAAATTTGTTTTATATAAATTTGCTCCTGGCCCCTTGGCAAATGCCTGATGACGTCACTGGGCCGCGGCCCTGGCATTTGCACAACCAAAACACAGATGTCCCTCGCCGCCATGGAAGTCGATGGTGGAGACTGGCGCATAGAAAGACGCGCCCCCTATATTTTCCGTAGTTGACCTGCAAAGATAAAAAATAGTTATTAATTAATGTTAATTGTTAATTTTGTAAATTCAAAATTCATTTTCTTACTTTGTTTACCTTTTTGGCACGCCAGCAGAACAGCATTGCCAGCCTAAAATGTGGTTAGCAGCTGTTCTGTTGGCGAGCAACAGCACCAAAGTTTTTCACCACATTACAGTGGTCCAAATGTATATTCATAATGTTAAAATATTCATAAATGTTACTTGCCTGTAAAGAAACGAAAATGAATAAACGAGTCGTGGCGTATTTTAATACGTTTTCGGCTGCTATTGTGCGCGCACCGATCGCCACAAAAAAAAAAAAAAAAAAAAAAAAAACTAAATCAAAAATCAAAAAAGCCACTAAATCAAAAAAAATAAATCAAAAACACTAAATCAAAAAAAAAAAACTAAATCAAATAACATTTTGGTGCGTGGACAATTGCCATTTTAATTCGTTTGTTTAAGTTATTCGTATGTGAGCGTTTTTTCTGTTTAATTTTACTGCCGCATGGTAAAATTTTTTCATGTACATTGACGCGCATGTATTAGTAGTGCGAGTGACTGTGCTGTGTATGTCTATACATATACCTCCACATACATTTGTGATACGCTGAATAGCATACAGAAACAAATGGCATCGAGTGCCAACACAAATACCAACAAACGCGTCTCACAGCCGCGCGCGAGTGTGTCGCCGGTGAATCTCTCACACTCTTACAATTTTTTCGCGCCAATTTCACCAATACCAACAAAGAAAAGCGCGGGAAATGTGGCGTCTGTCGAGGGTGCGTGCTATGTGGATCGTGATGTAAATCGTGATGTCAAAAATTATGTGCCTGACAACAGTGGCAAAATATGCATAGATGATTCCATTGCCTCATATTTTGACCCTTCCTACCTCATGACATCCGTCCTCTGTTCCGAGGACGAGAAAACAATTGAAGAAACAATTATTCCTGATGACCAAGAGAATAAAAATTCTACTACGGAAAATATACAGTCAGATGAGCCTGTGCAGCAGCAACAACAACCGCCGCAGCAAGTATCCTACATTCTACCAGACTCGCCGCCGCAAATTCAGGTACAACCGCGGCTGGCATCAACCCCTAAAACGCCCAAGGCAACTTTGAGAAGACTGGATGAAAAAGCCAATTTATCAGGTACATCCAAACCTCCAGCTATTATTGGTTCTAAGCGTAAAATTACGCTGCCTCTGAACCAAGCAAAGCCAAAACGTCCTAATAAATCCATATCAGCTGCCTTGATGATGGATGCCATGCGGGTCCATACGAACCCGGTTGTTAAGATTTATGATTTTAAAACAATTAAATCAGCAAATAAGCCAGCTAAAACGGTCTCCAAGGCCAAACCTAAGTCCAAACCAGCAACGACAACATCAACAGTCGCCAATACTAGTATGGAGGTGGACGCATTCTCCAATGATGACCATGTGGATCCCATTTTGAGCCCTGCCCAACAACAACAACAGCAAATGCAAGCTCAACCGCAACAACAGCAACAGGTCACGCAGCAGCAGGTTATCCAACAGCCAATTGACACTGAACAAATTCCACCTATTTTTCTTCATGATATTTCGGCTATTCAGCCACTGCTGGATAAGCTAAATAATACCCCAGGGGAAAATAAATTTAGTACCAAATGCATGCGTGGTGGTAATGTTAAATTAGAATGCCTTAATATGGGAACCTATGAACAGATTGTGGCGATTTTGGATGCGGAAAATAAGCAGATGCACACCCACCAGCCGCGCAGTGAGCGTGGCTACCGAGTCATTCTGCGAGACCTGCACCACACTACTCCGAGCGACTGGATACGCTCAAAATTAGGTGAGATGGGTTTTCAGGTGCGCTATGCAAATGTTTTAAAACACAGGCGCAGCCGCAAACGCCTGAATATGTTTGAAGTAGAACTCCAACCCAGATTAGATGGTGCCAATGATAATATCTTGTCATTGGTAAAACTGGGACACCAGCATATCACTGTGGAGAGACAAATGAAGCGGATCGACCCGATACAGTGCCACCGGTGCCAAGCTTTCGGCCACTCGAAAAACTATTGCCGGCGGCCTTTCGTCTGTTTCAAATGTGCTGGCCCCCACCCATCTACAGATTGCGCTGCTGTTCGGATTCCCAATCCGAAATGTGCCAATTGTACAGGCAACCATATAGCAAGCTACAGGGGTTGCATTAAGTTCAAAGAAGCCCAGGCCCAGCTCCGTCCAATCCGCCCTAATCCAACACCTGGCAGACAGCGGCAGCCCACCTACATTAATAAGCCTCCCATGGGCAACTACAAACAACAGCAGCAGCGTGCACAGCAGCAATCCCACCAGCAGCAAAGAGCACACCAGCAGCACCTAAAACAACAAAAACCTCATCAGCAGAGTGTCAGCCACACTGTTAAAAAGGTTTTCAATCAAAATCAAAATAATAGGGTTTTTAATCAAAATCAAAATAGCGCACAAAATGCCACTAATCAGCGATTACAGCCTAACAAGCAGCAACAAAAACAACAACACCCTAGGCAGCAGCAAACACGCCAGCAAGCACCTAATAGTAAAAACGCTAAGCCGACTTATAGTCAAGTCGCTTCTGGTTATACTGCCCCTGCCAGAGTACAAAATCCGGCCACCATGCACCTAGAGAAGTTTCAGCAAAAACTCCGCGCCGAACAAGCGCACCGCAAGCAGCCGGCTAATAATACTCAATCAGGACTAAAGCGTGGCCGCAGTATTAGCAACAGCAATCAGCATTCCATTTCTCAGCCGCAGCACCAACAACACCAACATGAGCAGCAGCAGCATCAACATCAGCAGCGGCAGCAGGTCCCTTTGTCAGACGACCCACTCATGTACATGCTGAAACAAAATATGCTCCTAGTAGCAGAAATGGGCAAGAAGATGGATGCCCTGCTTAATGTTATTTATGCCCTTGTTGTACCAAATATAAAAAATCCCATTAATTTGCAGCAAGTAAATACCACAGCTAATGACCTTATTAATGAATAATTACACCAACAGAATATTTAGTACTCACCCTAATACGGCCATTAACCCAGCCATACTCATCTCCTCTACTAATAATATTGCTACTACCACTACTAATACAGCCACTACTACTACTACTGGCTTCCAATACGGCAACGCTTTTAAAATTGCCTATTGGAATGCCTGTGGAATTGGTAACAAATTATTAGAACTTGAGGTTTTTATGCAGCGACACCAAGTCGATATAATGATGGTTATAGAAACTCGCATATCCTCAAATGCCAACCTGGCGGCTACCTCAAGTTCCCTTACCATTGACGGCTACTACACATACACGGCACCCCACCCGACATCTAACAGAAGTGGTGGTGTCGCCGTCTTGGTTAGAAATGGTATTAAACATATTGCCTTACAGCCTATTATGGAGCCATTTCTCCAATGTGCTCCAATTGCCTTAACCACCAAAAACAACGAAGTTATAACTATCGCACCGATATATTGCCCACCAAAATTCAAATGGTCGTCTCAACACTTTTCTGAGCTATTTAAATTCATTGCCAATATAAGCAAAGGATCGAAGTTTCTAGTTTGCGGCGACTGGAACGCTAAACACCCCTGGTGGGGAAATATTCGTCCTTGTGATCGCGGCAAGGCTCTGATGGACCCAGTTCATAAGAATACCAGCTACAATATACTAGCAACAGGTGGAGCCACACACCATCCGTTTGATCGGAGGAAAAGGCCATCCGCCATCGATTTTGCCATTTATGCTGGATTAGACTACGACAGGCTTCAAACCTACTCAACAGTCGACCTAAATTCTGATCATCTTCCGGTATTTGTGAACCTGGGCATCTGCGGCTCAATTATGTCCCAGAACACAAATCGTAGACTGCTTTCAAAACAGTCTAATATTAAAAAATTTCAAGAAGTACTAGATCGGAGAATTCTGCTCAACACAGAAATTAATTCTGGCGCGGACGTGGAAAATGCCATTGATATCTTGGTTCAGAACATCTATTACGCAGCAGGAGCTGCTACCCCACCGGCGCGACCACATAATTTGAAACCGGGTCAATTTCCACTAAATAGACAGACGACTCAACTTCTTCAATTAAAACATCGCCACAAACGTGAGCATATGCGCTGGCGCACGCCACAAACACGGCAATTATACAGGCAAACACACAATCGGTTAAAAAAGGCACTTCGTCAGGCAAAAAACAATTATTTTAATAATTTGTTTAAAAAGGTGGACGCACAGGATAGATATAGAATGCAGAAACTGTGGCGTCTCACTAATAAGTTCAAAAGGCAACCAGAGCCAAACTGGCCAATTAAAATTCCAACAGGTAGTAGTAGTAGTGGTAGTGGTAGCTACACCTGGACCAGGAGCAGCAATGAAAAAGCTGAAGCTTTTGTTTCTCACCTAGAGCATAGGTTTATGCCAATTCTGACTAACTCAAATGATTTTCGTTACAGAATTGCCGAGGAGCGCAAGCGGCTAGAGCAGCAGAAAAAACTACAGCTTAAACCTAATCAGCTGCAACGGCAACAACAACAACATCTGGGTATGAGTACTAATATAAGTCCATTGCCATTTCGTCCAGTGACGCTGAATGAACTCGTGCTAGAAATTAAATCCTTAGCACTTAACAAGTCACCTGGCATGGACAGAATAAGTAATCATGTTATAAAGTCATTGCCACAAAAGGCTGTGATTTACTTGGTAAATATTTACAACTGCATATTAAGATATGGGCATTTCCCACAGCAATGGAAATGTGCAGCTATAACTATGATTTTGAAACCTGGGAAAAATACGTCTGATTTGGCATCATATCGTCCTATCAGCCTTTTAGCTGGCTTTTCTAAAATGTTTGAATCTTTATTAATGCGGCGGCTGTTTGAATGCGATGAATTCGCAAATGCCGTACCAAGCCACCAGTTTGGCTTCCGTAAAGAACACGGAACTGAACAACAACTTGCTCGCGTTACGCAATACATTCTAAATGCGTATGAAAAGCGAGAATATTGTTCAGCAGTCTTCATTGATATTAGTGAAGCGTTTGACCGTGTTTGGCACGAGGGGCTACTATATAAGTTGGTCAAACTATTGCCTTTCCCGCTATTTAATGTTCTGCAAAGCTACCTTTCAGAGCGGACATTTGTTGTAAACTCCAACGACGGAATTAAATCCAGAGTGGGAAAAATTAACGCTGGAGTCCCACAGGGCAGTGTCCTTGGCCCTGCGCTTTATACAATTTTCTCCTCTGACACACCAATTCCTTCCCTTATTGGACAGAGCAGGCAGTCATTTGTGCCCAGGATCACCACATATGACAACATGATGCTTTCCACCTATGCCGATGACACCATAATTCTCAGCGCTGCTGAATTGGCTCATTATGCGGTCAGAAACAACCAACGTTATCTCGACCATTTTTTGGCCTGGGCCAAGCAATGGTGCATCAGCATAAACGTCAGTAAAACGGCACATGTGATGTACACAAGGCGTGCCATAAATGGGACCATTGAAAATCTGTCACCTGTGATGGACGGCCAGCGAATCGCGAATGCCTCCATCCACCGCTATCTAGGCCTGCACATGGACAGGAAACTGTTGATGCACACCCACATCACTCAGCTATGTATTAGAGTGAGAGCTGCTGCCAATAAAATGAATTGGCTAATTGGCAACAATAGCAAACTGTCCAAAAAATGCAAAATGGTCATCTATAAACAGCTAATGGCCCCTATTTGGCAATATGCCATACCTGTTTGGGGAGCACTTGCGTGTGAAACGCAGTTTAAACGGATAGAATCCGCACAGAACCTGCTAATAAGAAGAATCTCTAAGGCCTCCAGATACACCAGGAACCAGGTACTATGGGACGCCTTTGACATTAAAACGGCTGAGGAAGTTTTTCACTCGGCCAGCAGCAGACTTGCTATTTCACTCTGCAGTCATCCCAACGTGGAAGCGCGCAAATTACTCCTACAACCATTTATTCCCCAACGTCTGGAACGGCCCAGGTACACCATGCAGTTGGAAAGGCACATTCGCCCACTACAGCAACAACAACTTCAGCTCCAACAACAACTACACGAGCAGCTGCCAACTCTATTCCGCCTCGAGCAGTATGAGGCCAACCAGGCCGCCTTGCTTTTGCAGCAGCAGGAACGCACATTTCAACCCGCCCAGCCACCTGAACGTCTCTCAGAAATGTTTATTAATGGATACAGGCGCCGCCTGCGTAATGGCGAAACCACCAGAGTGCAGATGGCACATTTAATTCGACATCAACCACTATTTATACAAAATTTGGTCATGCCTCCATTAAGGCCTGATGAAATTCCACCATTGAGCGATGAGCAGCAACTGGACCAAAATCTGGAGCTGCTTCAGCAGCAACTAGCAAGGGATCTTGATGAGGAAATGGACGGGGCCATTGTCTCCGAGCAGCAACAAATCGATGCCCAACAGCAGCCAGATGAAGTCCAACAGCAGTCTCTGGCCTTGTCTACAGAATTAAATGACTCCCAACTGGCACCTGAAACCAGAAACCAGTCAATTATTATTGTTGCTGACAGTCCTGAGCAGCAACAAAGCGATGTCCAACAGCGGATGCTAGATCGAATGCAGCAGTGTATTCTGGCCATACTTGCAGAATTAAACGAACCTCAATTGGCACCTGAAACCACAAACGAGCCAATCAGCACCGTTGCCGCTGGCAACGAAAATAATTCTCACTTTTTATATTCACAGAACTTACCTGCTACTACAGACAGGCGGCTGGCCACTACACAACATCACAGGCGGCGTCTGGTCTACCCTCTGTCACGCCTCTCTGCCCTAAATAGAAATTCTGGGCCCACTGCGGCTCCCACAAGCAGACGGATGACACACTGGAGGCTCAGCACTAATCAGCAACACCGATCGGCAAACACACGGAACTTGCCATCTAATCCACTTGGTCGGCGGGCAAATCGGACTGTTTTGTATCCACAAAACATGCACTGTCCAGTTGCCACGCCCACAGTTCAGGCGCTGACGCAGCGCCCAGCTAATTCACACAGCGCGCCCTCTGCCATGGCCACGCCCAGGCGGCAGGTGTACGGGTGTCCAATGGTCCAGCGAATCACGCCCCCAGATATGTGCACATCCAGGCAGCGGACCCAGCTAATCCAGCAGCAGCAGCAATTTGCAAATTTTATAAATTTGTTTTATATAAATTTGCTCCTGGCCCCTTGGCAAATGCCTGATGACGTCACTGGGCCGCGGCCCTGGCATTTGCACAACCAAAACACAGATGTCCCTCGCCGCCATGGAAGTCGATGGTGGAGACTGGCGCATAGAAAGACGCGCCCCCTATATTTTCCGTAGTTGACCTGCAAAGATAAAAAATAGTTATTAATTAATGTTAATTGTTAATTTTGTAAATTCAAAATTCATTTTCTTACTTTGTTTACCTTTTTGGCACGCCAGCAGAACAGCATTGCCAGCCTAAAATGTGGTTAGCAGCTGTTCTGTTGGCGAGCAACAGCACCAAAGTTTTTCACCACATTACAGTGGTCCAAATGTATATTCATAATGTTAAAATATTCATAAATGTTACTTGCCTGTAAAGAAACGAAAATGAATAAACGAGTCGTGGCGTATTTTAATACGTTTTCGGCTGCTATTGTGCGCGCACCGATCGCCACTAAATCAAAAATCGCATATCCTCAAATGCCAACCTGGCGGCTACCTCAAGTTCCCTTACCATTGACGGCTACTACACATACACGGCACCCCACCCGACATCTAACAGAAGTGGTGGTGTCGCCGTCTTGGTTAGAAATGGTATTAAACATATTGCCTTACAGCCTATTATGGAGCCATTTCTCCAATGTGCTCCAATTGCCTTAACCACCAAAAACAACGAAGTTATAACTATCGCACCGATATATTGCCCACCAAAATTCAAATGGTCGTCTCAACACTTTTCTGAGCTATTTAAATTCATTGCCAATATAAGCAAAGGATCGAAGTTTCTAGTTTGCGGCGACTGGAACGCTAAACACCCCTGGTGGGGAAATATTCGTCCTTGTGATCGCGGCAAGGCTCTGATGGACCCAGTTCATAAGAATACCAGCTACAATATACTAGCAACAGGTGGAGCCACACACCATCCGTTTGATCGGAGGAAAAGGCCATCCGCCATCGATTTTGCCATTTATGCTGGATTAGACTACGACAGGCTTCAAACCTACTCAACCAGTCGACCTAAATTCTGATCATCTTCCGGTATTTGTGAACCTGGGCATCTGCGGCTCAATTATGTCCCAGAACACAAATCGTAGACTGCTTTCAAAACAGTCTAATATTAAAAAATTTCAAGAAGTACTAGATCGGAGAATTCTGCTCAACACAGAAATTAATTCTGGCGCGGACGTGGAAAATGCCATTGATATCTTGGTTCAGAACATCTATTACGCAGCAGGAGCTGCTACCCCACCGGCGCGACCACATAATTTGAAACCGGGTCAATTTCCACTAAATAGACAGACGACTCAACTTCTTCAATTAAAACATCGCCACAAACGTGAGCATATGCGCTGGCGCACGCCACAAACACGGCAATTATACAGGCAAACACACAATCGGTTAAAAAAGGCACTTCGTCAGGCAAAAAACAATTATTTTAATAATTTGTTTAAAAAGGTGGACGCACAGGATAGATATAGAATGCAGAAACTGTGGCGTCTCACTAATAAGTTCAAAAGGCAACCAGAGCCAAACTGGCCAATTAAAATTCCCAACAGGTAGTAGTAGTAGTGGTAGTGGTAGCTACACCTGGACCAGGAGCAGCAATGAAAAAGCTGAAGCTTTTGTTTCTCACCTAGAGCATAGGTTTATGCCAATTCTGACTAACTCAAATGATTTTCGTTACAGAATTGCCGAGGAGCGCAAGCGGCTAGAGCAGCAGAAAAAACTACAGCTTAAACCTAATCAGCTGCAACGGCAACAACAACAACATCTGGGTATGAGTACTAATATAAGTCCATTGCCATTTCGTCCAGTGACGCTGAATGAACTCGTGCTAGAAATTAAATCCTTAGCACTTAACAAGTCACCTGGCATGGACAGAATAAGTAATCATGTTATAAAGTCATTGCCACAAAAGGCTGTGATTTACTTGGTAAATATTTACAACTGCATATTAAGATATGGGCATTTCCCACAGCAATGGAAATGTGCAGCTATAACTATGATTTTGAAACCTGGGAAAAATACGTCTGATTTGGCATCATATCGTCCTATCAGCCTTTTAGCTGGCTTTTCTAAAATGTTTGAATCTTTATTAATGCGGCGGCTGTTTGAATGCGATGAATTCGCAAATGCCGTACCAAGCCACCAGTTTGGCTTCCGTAAAGAACACGGAACTGAACAACAACTTGCTCGCGTTACGCAATACATTCTAAATGCGTATGAAAAGCGAGAATATTGTTCAGCAGTCTTCATTGATATTAGTGAAGCGTTTGACCGTGTTTGGCACGAGGGGCTACTATATAAGTTGGTCAAACTATTGCCTTTCCCGCTATTTAATGTTCTGCAAAGCTACCTTTCAGAGCGGACATTTGTTGTAAACTCCAACGACGGAATTAAATCCAGAGTGGGAAAAATTAACGCTGGAGTCCCACAGGGCAGTGTCCTTGGCCCTGCGCTTTATACAATTTTCTCCTCTGACACACCAATTCCTTCCCTTATTGGACAGAGCAGGCAGTCATTTGTGCCCAGGATCACCACATATGACAACATGATGCTTTCCACCTATGCCGATGACACCATAATTCTCAGCGCTGCTGAATTGGCTCATTATGCGGTCAGAAACAACCAACGTTATCTCGACCATTTTTTGGCCTGGGCCAAGCAATGGTGCATCAGCATAAACGTCAGTAAAACGGCACATGTGATGTACACAAGGCGTGCCATAAATGGGACCATTGAAAATCTGTCACCTGTGATGGACGGCCAGCGAATCGCGAATGCCTCCATCCACCGCTATCTAGGCCTGCACATGGACAGGAAACTGTTGATGCACACCCACATCACTCAGCTATGTATTAGAGTGAGAGCTGCTGCCAATAAAATGAATTGGCTAATTGGCAACAATAGCAAACTGTCCAAAAAATGCAAAATGGTCATCTATAAACAGCTAATGGCCCCTATTTGGCAATATGCCATACCTGTTTGGGGAGCACTTGCGTGTGAAACGCAGTTTAAACGGATAGAATCCGCACAGAACCTGCTAATAAGAAGAATCTCTAAGGCCTCCAGATACACCAGGAACCAGGTACTATGGGACGCCTTTGACATTAAAACGGCTGAGGAAGTTTTTCACTCGGCCAGCAGCAGACTTGCTATTTCACTCTGCAGTCATCCCAACGTGGAAGCGCGCAAATTACTCCTACAACCATTTATTCCCCAACGTCTGGAACGGCCCAGGTACACCATGCAGTTGGAAAGGCACATTCGCCCACTACAGCAACAACAACTTCAGCTCCAACAACAACTACACGAGCAGCTGCCAACTCTATTCCGCCTCGAGCAGTATGAGGCCAACCAGGCCGCCTTGCTTTTGCAGCAGCAGGAACGCACATTTCAACCCGCCCAGCCACCTGAACGTCTCTCAGAAATGTTTATTAATGGATACAGGCGCCGCCTGCGTAATGGCGAAACCACCAGAGTGCAGATGGCACATTTAATTCGACATCAACCACTATTTATACAAAATTTGGTCATGCCTCCATTAAGGCCTGATGAAATTCCACCATTGAGCGATGAGCAGCAACTGGACCAAAATCTGGAGCTGCTTCAGCAGCAACTAGCAAGGGATCTTGATGAGGAAATGGACGGGGCCATTGTCTCCGAGCAGCAACAAATCGATGCCCAACAGCAGCCAGATGAAGTCCAACAGCAGTCTCTGGCCTTGTCTACAGAATTAAATGACTCCCAACTGGCACCTGAAACCAGAAACCAGTCAATTATTATTGTTGCTGACAGTCCTGAGCAGCAACAAAGCGATGTCCAACAGCGGATGCTAGATCGAATGCAGCAGTGTATTCTGGCCATACTTGCAGAATTAAACGAACCTCAATTGGCACCTGAAACCACAAACGAGCCAATCAGCACCGTTGCCGCTGGCAACGAAAATAATTCTCACTTTTTATATTCACAGAACTTACCTGCTACTACAGACAGGCGGCTGGCCACTACACAACATCACAGGCGGCGTCTGGTCTACCCTCTGTCACGCCTCTCTGCCCTAAATAGAAATTCTGGGCCCACTGCGGCTCCCACAAGCAGACGGATGACACACTGGAGGCTCAGCACTAATCAGCAACACCGATCGGCAAACACACGGAACTTGCCATCTAATCCACTTGGTCGGCGGGCAAATCGGACTGTTTTGTATCCACAAAACATGCACTGTCCAGTTGCCACGCCCACAGTTCAGGCGCTGACGCAGCGCCCAGCTAATTCACACAGCGCGCCCTCTGCCATGGCCACGCCCAGGCGGCAGGTGTACGGGTGTCCAATGGTCCAGCGAATCACGCCCCCAGATATGTGCACATCCAGGCAGCGGACCCAGCTAATCCAGCAGCAGCAGCAATTTGCAAATTTTATAAATTTGTTTTATATAAATTTGCTCCTGGCCCCTTGGCAAATGCCTGATGACGTCACTGGGCCGCGGCCCTGGCATTTGCACAACCAAAACACAGATGTCCCTCGCCGCCATGGAAGTCGATGGTGGAGACTGGCGCATAGAAAGACGCGCCCCCTATATTTTCCGTAGTTGACCTGCAAAGATAAAAAATAGTTATTAATTAATGTTAATTGTTAATTTTGTAAATTCAAAATTCATTTTCTTACTTTGTTTACCTTTTTGGCACGCCAGCAGAACAGCATTGCCAGCCTAAAATGTGGTTAGCAGCTGTTCTGTTGGCGAGCAACAGCACCAAAGTTTTTCACCACATTACAGTGGTCCAAATGTATATTCATAATGTTAAAATATTCATAAATGTTACTTGCCTGTAAAGAAACGAAAATGAATAAACGAGTCGTGGCGTATTTTAATACGTTTTCGGCTGCTATTGTGCGCGCACCGATCGCCACTAAATCAAAAAACTAAATCAAAAATCAAAAAAGCCACTAAATCAAAAAAAGCCACTAAATCAAAAAAAATCAAAAAAAAAAATCAAAAAAGCCACTAAATCAAAAAAAATAAATCAAAAACACTAAATCAAAAAAAAAAAACTAAATCAAATAACATTTTGGTGCGTGGACAATTGCCATTTTAATTCGTTTGTTTAAGTTATTCGTATGTGAGCGTTTTTTCTGTTTAATTTTACTGCCGCATGGTAAAATTTTTTCATGTACATTGACGCGCATGTATTAGTAGTGCGAGTGACTGTGCTGTGTATGTCTATACATATACCTCCACATACATTTGTGATACGCTGAATAGCATACAGAAACAAATGGCATCGAGTGCCAACACAAATACCAACAAACGCGTCTCACAGCCGCGCGCGAGTGTGTCGCCGGTGAATCTCTCACACTCTTACAATTTTTTCGCGCCAATTTCACCAATACCAACAAAGAAAAGCGCGGGAAATGTGGCGTCTGTCGAGGGTGCGTGCTATGTGGATCGTGATGTAAATCGTGATGTCAAAAATTATGTGCCTGACAACAGTGGCAAAATATGCATAGATGATTCCATTGCCTCATATTTTGACCCTTCCTACCTCATGACATCCGTCCTCTGTTCCGAGGACGAGAAAACAATTGAAGAAACAATTATTCCTGATGACCAAGAGAATAAAAATTCTACTACGGAAAATATACAGTCAGATGAGCCTGTGCAGCAGCAACAACAACCGCCGCAGCAAGTATCCTACATTCTACCAGACTCGCCGCCGCAAATTCAGGTACAACCGCGGCTGGCATCAACCCCTAAAACGCCCAAGGCAACTTTGAGAAGACTGGATGAAAAAGCCAATTTATCAGGTACATCCAAACCTCCAGCTATTATTGGTTCTAAGCGTAAAATTACGCTGCCTCTGAACCAAGCAAAGCCAAAACGTCCTAATAAATCCATATCAGCTGCCTTGATGATGGATGCCATGCGGGTCCATACGAACCCGGTTGTTAAGATTTATGATTTTAAAACAATTAAATCAGCAAATAAGCCAGCTAAAACGGTCTCCAAGGCCAAACCTAAGTCCAAACCAGCAACGACAACATCAACAGTCGCCAATACTAGTATGGAGGTGGACGCATTCTCCAATGATGACCATGTGGATCCCATTTTGAGCCCTGCCCAACAACAACAACAGCAAATGCAAGCTCAACCGCAACAACAGCAACAGGTCACGCAGCAGCAGGTTATCCAACAGCCAATTGACACTGAACAAATTCCACCTATTTTTCTTCATGATATTTCGGCTATTCAGCCACTGCTGGATAAGCTAAATAATACCCCAGGGGAAAATAAATTTAGTACCAAATGCATGCGTGGTGGTAATGTTAAATTAGAATGCCTTAATATGGGAACCTATGAACAGATTGTGGCGATTTTGGATGCGGAAAATAAGCAGATGCACACCCACCAGCCGCGCAGTGAGCGTGGCTACCGAGTCATTCTGCGAGACCTGCACCACACTACTCCGAGCGACTGGATACGCTCAAAATTAGGTGAGATGGGTTTTCAGGTGCGCTATGCAAATGTTTTAAAACACAGGCGCAGCCGCAAACGCCTGAATATGTTTGAAGTAGAACTCCAACCCAGATTAGTGAATAAAAAATAAACCACAAAATATTTTGGAATCAAATAAAAAACATTTTTAAGATACATCAATGCATAATATTTTAAAATTAGTCCCTTTCAAATATTCTTGCAGGTTCCGCTGAAATCAGTATTTGAACTGATCGTCTTGAAATCGACTTCTGTTTTTGTCGCATGCGAATGCATTGGTTTTTTAAAATTATCTTGAAAACGAACAATTGCCCAAAATCAACTTTTGCACCAATATAGTGCTAATCAAGAGCTATAAGTTTCGCCTTTTGTCAAAATAAAATAATGTTTTGGCATATGTTTTTCTTTACTTTGAATGCGTACGAATGTCGCATTCGACATTTGAGCAACGCCCATATTCATGTACTGTTTTTAAATGGTTTTTATACCATTGCAAAGGGTATTATAATTTTGGCCAGAAGTTTGCAACGCATAGAAATATTCATTTCCGACCCCATAAACCATATATATTCTTGATCAGGGCGACGAGCCGAGTCGAGCCGTTGTCCGTCCGTCTGTCTGTCTGTCTGTCCGTCTGTCTGTCCGTCTGTCTGTCTGTCCGTCCGTTTCTACGCAATCTAGTCTCTCAGTTTTAAAGCTATCGAGCTAAAATTTTGCACAAAGTCTTCTTTTTACTGCACGCTGCTATAATATGTCGGAACCGACCGGATCGGATGACTATATTTTATAGCTGCCATAGGAACCATCGGTCAAAAAATGGGTCTTAGTAAGAAAAACTTTTTTGTTTTCAATGCTAGCGTCATTAAACTCAGCCAACATTAATATTATATGTTTTCAAACAGATTTGCAAACTTTGGTCAAAATCGGATGACTATAACATATAGCTGCCATAGGACCGATCAGTCGGAAAATGGGTCTTAGTGAAAAAAACTTTTTTGTTTTCAAGTAAATCGTTCTTAATGTCGGTGATTATTAATATTAAACGATTTCAAACTAATTTGAAAAAGTTGATCGGAATGACTATATCTTAAGGCTGCCATAGGGCCGATCGGTCGGAAAATGTGTCTTAGTGAGAAAAACTTTTCTGTTTCAAATTTTAACTTTCTTCAACTTCGCGATTGTTAATTTGATATGTTTTCAAAAAGATTCGCGAAATTTGGTCGAAATCAGATGTTTATCTGTCGGAAAATGGGTTTTGGATAAAAATTTTTTAGATTTTTATATAAGCGTTCTTAAACTCTGACATTTCAAAAAAAGGGTTTGCAGGGGTATAAAAACTTCGGCACAGACGAAGTTAGCTTGGCCTTCTCGTTTTAAACTGCTTTTTGAAGCCGGCGCGTGCCGTAGGCAGAATTGCAATAACAAATACACAGAATTTATTTCGCCACGCACCAATACTAACACATTTGACATCGTAGGAGAGCTGCAGATGGAACTTTTGATGGACGAATTGGGATTTGGCTATATCATGCCTATATTAATTGGTAAGAACTATTTAATAATAAGAATTGAAGAAGAAAATATTTTTTCACTTGCATATGTGTAAGTGTGCATCTGCTTGTGTGTAAGTGTCCATGTGTTTGTGTTACTATTATTACTATTGTTATTAAAATTGCAAGAACATGTTAATTTTGAATTAGGCAATAAACCGTTTCTGCTTTGCTAGAAACGGCGTGGTACATATTATATGTACATACTTCGTTGAGGGCATAAAATTAAACTTAAAGAGAGCGAGAGACGACCGCCAGGCGTCGAATTTCTATTACAGCAGCGGGCACAAATTTTGACTTTGGGAGCAGTCCAACTTAAACGGAAAAACTACCCTTATCATAGGCTTTAGTCGACAAGTGAGACACACATATTTTGTTTTTGGAGACGTTTGCTTCTGCGCCAAGCTCGATTCGACGGCGCACATTGTACCTGTTTCGCCAGCTTCTTGTGCGTCCAGCAGTGGCACTCCCCGCTCGCCGATTCATATGGAGCCATGTGGCATGGTTGTGCCACACTACGGCCAGTTGCCGAAAATGAAATCTCGGAGTAATGGGAGTAAGGGCGTACCCAAATGTTTGTAAGATTCAGAAGGAAGCTTCTCCGACTACATATATTCTTGGTCAGCATCAACAGCCGAGTCGATATAACCATGTCCGACTGTCTGTCCGTCCGTCTGTCCGTCTGTCTGTAAGAACACCTAGATCTCAGAGACTAGAAGGAGGAATTTGAAATCAAGGCTCCTATTGTCTGCACGCAGATCAAGCTTATTTTCAATTGCCACGCCCACCCCCGCCCCCACAATAAAAAATATTGAATAACTCTCACAATTTTAAAGATATCGATCAAATTTAAAACTTATATTTATATTCGCAATATCTATAAGCCCTGAAATTTTCATCAAGATCGGATGATAAATAGCCGAGTTAAAAAATGTTGCATACTTTTCGACTGTACCACCTCAGGCACACAGGATGGTTATTAAACATTTCTTTCCATGAGTAACGGGTATATCGAAGTTGGTTAGAGCCGACTTTAACTTACGCTCTCGTTTTTTTTGTGTTGCCGACGGGTTTGTGTTGCACTGATCGCTTTGTTGTTTTTGTTGATGCTCATAATAAATTCCTCATGAAGATTTTGTTTGTAGGGAAGAGTTGTAGGGGGCAGTCGAAGCAGGCAAAGCTTCATGGCAAGCTGGTAATGAAATTTTTCGGTAGTTTCTGTTTGCCAGGGTTAAGTTTTTAGTCGATCGATCACACGAGTTGATCGAACAAGCTGCCCATCCGGAGCCTCGAAGTCCGTGATAGCTTAAGTCCTTTTCGTGACTTCAATTACAGCCTGGAAACAGATGATGAAGAAGACACTATGATGGCGAAGCTAGTGGCTGAGCGAGAGAGAAGATCGTGGATTTTTCCAGCTCTCTTGATTTCGGCAACGCTTGAGGTTAGGTTGTATGTCGTGCTCGGGCGCTCCACTCCGTAGAAACTGTGAAAACAGATTTAGGTAGTTGCCACAATGGGGCTGGCTTGATCACGCCAATGGAAATGGCAAAAACAAGGTATGTGGTGGTAACCGGCTTTTCTTCTAGACATACATAATAAAGAAAAATTTTGAGGTTTTCAGGGGTCACCACCGAATTTATTGCATGCACAGACTCATTCCTTTTCTTTTATATGTTTTGGTAAAATTAGCTTTGAGGGCACGTTGAGGGTTTCACTGGGTTCTAATTCGATTCCACTCAACTGATTTAAGGCACTGTCACAGCAAAAATGTGTCCGGGGACTCTTATATAAGAGCCAAATCAAAAGCTTCTTTCTGCCAGTGAAGTGATGTGGGCTGCAATTTGCCCAATGAGAGTGTGACAAAGAGAGACTTCTGCTCAGCGGAAGAACCACCCTCTCAGCTGTTTAAACTACTTGTAACGAACACTATAGAACACTTTTATCGCATGCGACAAAGCGGTTAATTTTTAAAGTGTAGCTGAAATTGGCCATTACACACCAAATAATCTGACACCGCTAGACGGAAGATTAGCAGGAATTAGCTCCTAATATGCTTCGCATGGAATGTACGATAGTTTTCCAATAGCTAAAAACAGTTACCCAACTTCCTCCGAACGCGACATTTAATAACACCTACTAGGGAAAATCAAAAGAATCAGAAAGAATCACACATACACATTCATATCATAAACCGAAATCAGACTCATACATACCAATAATTGAAAACCAAAATTGACGAAAAAGACCTAACCGACCTAAAAAAAAGACAAAAAATAGCATACCAAACAATCAGAACAAGAACGGAAATAGCAACCAAACACAAATTAAATAACGCAATATCGGAAAAAACTAGGGAGTACGGATTAACGCTTAATCAAGACTGGTTTGTCAACCAAACCAATATAGACATACCGAAACAGTCCAAATGGATCCTACCACAGAAAAACATTTCGACAATCCACGTTATTGCAGATCTGGAACAGGGGATCCAAACGATAGAAGAAGAAAAAATTAAGGAAACGACAAGAAGGAATCTAACGCAGAGAATGATCAAATACAAAGAAAACAATAGGACAAGCGAAAAGGATGAACTTATTCTAAAAATAGGTACGGACACGGAAAAATTCTTAAAATCACACAAAGACAATCTGATAATAACACAAGCAGACAAGGGAAACAAAACAGTAGCCATGTTCAGAGAAGATTAAAACAAGAAGATGAATATCATGCTATCCGATAGAACGACTTACAGAACATTGAGGAAGGACCCAACAACACAATTAGTTAGGAAAAACAACACGATGATAAATGAACTTTTTAAAAATAACCACATAGACATCAAACAAAAACAGCAACTATACTGTTCAGGAGGAAATGCCTCAAGAATATATGGACTACCAAAAATCCATAAGGAAAACACACCACTCAGACCTATAGCATCATCTACAAGCGTCCCTTGTTACAAAATAGCCAAACACTAAGGATACCTACTACAAAACATGGTATCGGAAGACTACAACATATTAAACTCCATGCAACTAAAGAATAAACTACAGGAAATAGCGAAAATTATCCCAATACCAAAGACTTCGAATGAGTTCAGGCCAATATCCATACTGCCATTTCTTTCAAAAGTGTTTGAGAAGTTGATGGCCAAACAAATTAACAGCTTTCTTGACAATATGGTTCTCGCAAACATAGAAGCTGTACAACAGCAATAATAAAAGTAGTTGAGGATATACGACAAAAATTGGATGACAGTTATGTGACTTTTCTAACCCTTCTTGACTTTAGTAAGGCCTTTGACACGGTAAGCCACGAAATACTATTAACTAAGCTTAGATACTTAAATAATTTTTCTGAGACTGCTCTGAAGTTATTAAAATCATATCTAAGCTGCAGAAAACTAGCTGTAGTAGCGAATGGATGTGAATCAGAACTGGTTTCAATCACGCGGGGAGTCCCACAGGGATCAGTGTTAGGACCACTACTATTTGCCGTTTATGCAAATGACCTTCCCAAATCTTTATTAACGAGTGATGTCCATATGTATGCAGATGACGTCCAAATGTATGTTAGTCGACCGTTAAGTAAAATCTGTGATTGTATTGATATATGTTATTCTGATTTGCCACGTGTTTCTGAATGGGCAAATAAGAATGGACTGTCTATAAACCTGAGAAAATCAAAATGTATTGTTATCTATAAACGAAAGATCGTTATAGAAAACTTGCAAAAACTTAAGATAGATAATCAGACCATTGAATATGTAGAGAGAGCCGAAAACTTGGGACTGACTTTTAATAATACTCTAACATGGAATGATCAAATTAACAAAACCGCTGGAAAAATGTATGGTCTGTTGAGGCAGCTAAATTACACAAAAACACTTCTGCCTACTAAATTTAGATATCTAATCGCAAAAGCTTTCCTAATTCCAACACTGACATATGGAATAGAAATATTTGCCAGCAGTGATATGACTAGTCAGAACAGAATAAAAGTAGCATTTAATAACATTTCTAGGTATGTTTATAATCTCGGACGGACTGAGCATGTCACTATCCACACAAACAACCTGCTCAATACTAACTTAAACAACTGGATTCACGGCAAAGTATTAAAACTACTGCACAAAATTATAGTTACTAAGGAACCCGCATATTTATTTGATTTGCTAAACTTTGTGTCGTCAAGACGAACAAACAACTTGGTATCCTACCTCATTCTCTAATAACAATTACAAGCACACACAAATTTACTAATAGTTTTATGGAACATTTTAAAAATAATAGTAATATATAATTAGACTTTTCAATATAAAAACAAACAAAATGATCCCCTTTTCCCATTTTTATGGGAACAGGGTATAAAAACAAAAAAAAACCAAAAATTAATTATGTTAAAATTAGGGATATATATGTTTAATGTAAATTAATTTTAAGTCAGTTTCTTTTTTATTTTTTTATTATTCTGTAAAGAAATTGTCGTTGTCACTAGTGCATTAACTTAAGGAACTCCTTGTAGCACTAGAAAGAAGAAAATAAAATAAATCTAAAGTATGGAACTAAAAATAGAGAATGACAAGATCTTGGTATCATTCGGTGTGATATCACAATTTACTAACATACCGACATCACTAGCTGTAAGCATTATAATGGAACAATGGATAGATATAGCCCCTCACACAAACATACCAAAAAGATAATTCAAAGAATTACTAGAATTTTGCCTACTTGACAACAACTATTTCACACACAATGGAACCTTATACAATCAGATATTTGGGATGCCTATGGGGAACCCACTGTCGCCAACAATCGCTAATATAGTACTAGACAAAATAATGGACGATGCAATTGGGAAACTAAAAACAATTGACATACATATAAAGCACTTGTTAAAATATGTAGACGACATTATATGCATAGTAAGAGCCAAAGATGTTGACATAATTTTAGAAACACTCAACAAGCAACATAGAAGAATCCAATTCACCGTAGAACGAGAAGAACGCAACAAACTAGCATATCTTGACATGGAAATAACAAGGGAAATGGAAACTCTGACATTTAACTGGTACACAAAACCCATGGCTTCTGGAAGAATAATAAATTTGAACTCAAATCATCCACCAAACCAGAAAATAAATACGGCAAAAAATATAATTAGAAAAGCATACACCATTTGTGATATGAAACACAGACCGAAAAATTATATTAAAATTAAGAAAATTCTTTTAGCAAATAACTACCCCGAAAAGCTCATAAATAGATTGATCACCGAAGCGACAAACAAATTAAACGACAACAATCCCAAAGACAAAAACACAGATGAAAAGAAATTTCTAAGCATGCCCTACATTCCTAATGTCACATACAACAGAACACTTACAAAAATATTCCCCAAACAATTGATGGAACAGCTGATGCACTGGTCAGCAAACCGCACAGCAGCAACAGACGCCTCTTCACGAATACAAAAGACAAAATAAGCAAGGAAAACAACACCAATGTAGTCTACGACATCGAAATCAAATGCGCGGGAGCAGAGGGAGAGAGCTGCAACGGAACTTACATAGGAACAACAAAACGCTCTCTGAGCACGCGAGTCAGCGAACACAAAAGAGACACTCAAAAAGGGAAAACAACAACAGCTTTAGCACAACATATCAACAAAACAAATCACTCAGCTGGCTTCGAAAACGTAAAAGTATTGGACTTAGAACACAGATGGAAGACGAGGATGACATTGGAGAGCTTGCGAATACAAGAAAAGGGAGAGCATGCACTCAATTTTAGGGAAGACATTGAACAGACAAACTTTATATACGCAGCGGCGATCACAAGAGGAACATTTAAGCACAACAATTCAAACAAAATCATGACGAATAAAACAACTGACATCAACAAACCATCGTGCAATACAACAAAACTATGACGGACACTAAAATAGGTATTTAAGTAATATGTTCAATATGTATGTATGACTAATTTGTGTTCATGTTTATATATAAAAAAAATATACAGACTCCCTGAAGAAGGCAATATATTTGCCGAAACGCGTAGGAGAACAACTCAGCCAAAAAGTGTTTTGACTGGGGTGAAGAAAGACGGCCGAAATTAAACCCCAAACAAACAAACAAATACGCAGCACTGCCATATTATCGGATCGACTCAAAAGAGCCATGGCCTCTTTTAACGAGGACAACTCTTCAGGAGGCGTTAGTCTGATCTATGAGTTATCATATCTATGCCAAACAATGCTTTGTAAGGTGAACATCACAGAGATTAAGATTGCCTTAGAGTTTATTTTGGAGCTCTGGTCCCGTTACAAGTATCGCACTTGCGGATGTATTCACGGACATCTTTTGCTAAACCGGGCCAATATAAGTTTCTACGAATTTTTTCTATTGTTTTCTGCGTACCTCCGTGCGAAGAAACTACATTATCATGTGAACTTAAATCCGAAGACGCTCGGGCACCCAAAGTTTCCGAAAATGCATTTCTTGGGCTTCATTCCCCGAAGAATGTTCGGTTCTCAAATAAATAAAACAAATCTCAATTTTGACATCCGGAAATTTAGAAATATTTTTTCAAATTTTTCTTTAAGGGTCACATAACTGTCGTCTTGAAACGCATCCGACTCCAAATCAATTGTAGGACCCACTGCTACTTCTTAGTCTGGCACCACATGTTATTTCCCTTTCCGATGTGATATAGCAAACTTAAACTGCTGGAATCTATCCAGCGGGCCAATCTGCCAGATACATTTTGTTGGCGCATGAGCCAAAGCCAGCTACAGAGATCGGTTATCACTTCGAACCCCAGCATTTCAAGGTAGCAGCGAAATTTTTCGATTGCCAAAATTACTGTCAATCATTCGCGTTCTGTGACGCTGTAGTTGCGTTGTGCACGACTTAGTTTTTTTGACATTGACATTTTTGAATTCTTCATGATTTTCTTTGGACAATTGGATCAATACTGCTCCGATTCCAAAATCGCTGGCATCGGAATGGAGATAAAGTTTTTTTTTAAAAATTTGGGTTTTGCGATTCATGGAATGGAAAAATCGTGAATGAATCTGCGGTACCAACCACTAACTCCCAGAAAACTACGAACATTTTTAGTTAATATTCTTTGGGGTTGGCCAGTTTATAATGCACGAAATTTTTGCTTGAGCGGTATTGATACCCACACTACCAACGACGTAGCCCAATTGAGTGTCAAGTTGGCTTTTCTGAACAGATCCGCTAAACAAATTAAGATAGCTAAGTGGGTAGGAAAGTCTTCTAAGACGAAACAAAAATCGTTGAGATACCCAAATACGTAGGATCTTAAACCTGGAGGAATGATCCCGTCCATTAACCGGCACCTAGTCGAAGGATCATTGCATAAAGCGAAAGGCATTACTTTAAACTGATATAACGGTCTACCAGGAACGGTGAAGGCCGTTAATGGGTTTGACTCGTTACTCAGTTCAATTTGTCAGTAGGCATGCCTTAAATCCAATTTGGCATCCTCATCGCTGCCCTCATTCGTGGACTGATAATCAAAAGTATTGTTCAAGTTTGTAACAATTTCTGACTGTTCTTTTTGCTGTGTTGGCTCCTCTTCCTGATCTGTAGCCAGCAGACTCCCATCAGATGCATATATTTCCAATTCACGTTCCTCTTCCTCAGATGTAGACAAGGGTGGCGCTACTGCAATTGACAAGTTTTTGAATGATTCGGGCAGTAAATTGATTTTCTCATCCCGATGTAGGGGCTTCTCCTGCTGGGCACGCTGAGCTTGAGCTTGATAATTGTAGATGGCCTGCGGCTGGGGGCAATTGTATTGCGCATTGACAAAGACCAGATTAAAACGCTCCGAGCCATAATAGTACTTGGGCTTGGGGCTGCCGCCACGACTTCGGGCTCTGGTACTGGGCTTCTTCTGACTCTGAACGAGATGTCGAATGTGTGCTGTATGTGGTTGAGGTAATCGCTGCCACATTAGCCATAAAACCATAACCCATCACCATCACAGTGTCCGAAATGGATCGTGAGAAACTCTCCAAGTCCCTGAAGTCAAGGCGAGAACAGGGCACTCCGCAACCTTCCTCAGCCTTGTAGTTTCTCAAGTGTCATTTGCGCTGGAGACGACAGCACGAACGAGTGGCTGACTCTCTTCATAAAGTTAAGCAAGCCGTGCTGGTCCATGGTAGAAATGACTTAACATTGCCTTGTATTTCAGGCTCAGCCACCGACATTTTATAGCTGCCATAGGACCGGGTTGTTCGGAAAATGGGTCTTATCGAGAAATACTTTTTTGTTTTCATGAAAATCGTTCTTAAGCACGCTGATTACAAACTAATTTGAAAAAATTGATCGACTTCGGGTGATTATATCTTATGGTGTAACGAGTCTTGCCTTTCGTGGCTCGCCTCAACAAATTTGTAGATGTCCCAAATAACAATTAACAAGACCTTTTTTGTTTTCACTGACTCCCTGATCGCTGCCAGTCAGGGCTTTTTATAGACCTCCGCCATATCTTGCCCATTCGCCATCCTTCCGTTAAAACCGCTTGCCGCAGTCGGCCCGTTGCCTAGCAACAGCGATTGCTGCATCTGTTCCTCTCCAATCACTGCCTCTGCTGCTTTTTCCTCATCGCTCGGCTACGCTCCATTCCCCCACACTTTTTCATCTCACTCACGCAGCCACTTGTGAGGCACTTTAGTTCCTCACACTTCCCCCTTTCTTCATAGAGAAAAACAATCCCCTTTGCTTCCCGTTGTCTTCCCCCACTTAAAAAAAAAAAAAAATAATAAAAATAATAATCCCACCATTCGACCATCCCCATCCATCGATTGAATTTCCACGCCCTATCGCTTTACATCTTGCTTGTAACGATCCGTTACTATCGGTTACTGACCTATCGATATCGACAACCGCCTTATCGATGGTTCGCCAGTGTTACCTTGTTCCTTTGGTACGAGTCAGTTACTTCGACCCGTGTTAAGCACATGTCTTTTTTTGTTTGCCGGTAAGTTTTTTCACTTTCCTTTCCCTTTCTCTTCCATTCCATACTAATTTCACTTCCGTTTTTTATTTTCAGCTATTCCCCCCGGTCGACCTCTGTCGACGCCGCCCCCTTTGCTTGCTGCTGACTTCCCTGCCTTCTGCATTTTTGTGTTCTTTTTTTCCACGCCCATCTATGGCTACGCCTGCGCACAATAAAATTTGGAGCACCATCTTCTCCCTTTTTTTTTTTTGTTTGCTTATGTGTAAACTTATGTGACGTGGTGTGTGCGTCCCACCCCCTCGCCAGACCTGAGCGTTAGATGATTTGGATTTATTCCTTTTATTATTGTGTTTTTCGTTGGGCCAATTTGCTGAAATTTTGATGGTTGCTAGTGTGGGTTGTGTTCGCCGTCATATTTCATCCAAAATAAAACATCATTTTATTTCAAATTATCCTCTTACGCGATTTGGTCGCATTTAGCGCCTTCATCAGGGAGCCTGTATTTATTGTCTATGAATATACAAACATTTATAACATTTATACAAGCATACATACATCACAATATTACCTATTACACCGTCGTTGTTTTTGTTCTATTGTCATTACTCTTAAGTCGTCCCATTGTAGTCATCTGTTTTGGAAACTGTTTACTTTGCTTTTAGTTTGTTTTATTTTCGCCCACCGATCGCCGCCGCGTACATGTAACTGATTTGCTCTATGTCGTCAATGTGGTTTATTGCCCGCTCTCACCGTTGTTGTATCCGAAGACTTTCCAGTGTCAGTCTTGTTTTCTCTCTCTTTTCTATGTCCAGCACTTTGACATTATTAAAGTCCGCTGAGTGTCCAAATGTTGTCAAATGTTGTGATATCGCTGTGTTTGTTTTGTTGTTTTTCGCATCTCCTTTATGCTCCGCTATCCTCGTCGCCAGTGCTCGTTTTGTCGTCCCAATGTATACGCCGTCGCAAGCCCCTCCTTCTTTTCCGTTACATGTTATTTCGTAAACAACATTCTGTTGTTGTTCTTTGCATATTGTCTTTTGTGTTTGTAAACAGTTTTCTTGTGTTTGTGTGGGCTTTGTAGGCGAACGTTAAATTTGAATGTTGCTTCGTTATTATTTTGGCAATCGTCCGTTTGCATGTCAATTTGTCCACATATGGTACACTTATGAATTGTGTCTTCTCCGTATTGTCTCTGTTGTCAGGTTCATTGGTCTTTGTTTGAGTGGCGTTTGTTATTAGTCTTTCAATCAGCTGGTCCGGATAACTATTTTTCCTAAATACTGTTTTCAGTTTAATGTTTATTTCGGGTCTGTATGACGTGTCGCTTAAGGTATATGCTTTGTTTATCATGTTCTTTGCTGTGTTGGTGGTTTGGTTGGTGGTATGGTTTTGAGTATCACTTAAATTTAAATTTTTCGTCGTCTCTTTTTATTTCCGTGTCATGGTAGCATACTTTGTTGTCCTCCACTTCCATTGTGAACTGAATCCAATGCTGTTGCTTGTTCAGTGTATCTAGTATAATCTGAGCGTCTTTTTTCTTTATAATGCAAACAATATCATCCACATATTTTGTTAGCTGTTTAACTTCTATGTGTTTCTTCTCTAACATTGTCATTGCATCGTCCATAATTTTGTCCAGTATAATATTTGCTATGGTCGGTGAGATCGGATTGGCCATGGGCATACCATATATTTGATTGTAAATAATATTGTCACATGCTACATAATTATTTTCCGTTAATACGAAGTCTAGAATTTCCTTAAGTCTAGTCTTTGGTATCTTGGTGTACTCAGCTATGTCTGTCCATCTGTTCATTATATGGGTCATTCTTTTATGAACCGAACAGCTAAAAAACTCACCATTTTTGATTTCAATAAAAACAAATCCGAAATTAGATCTCGACATGCCCACCAAAACGTAATCTGCGGTTTTGCAAAAATATTTTTTGTTAATTTCAAAAATCGTCAAAAACGGCAAAATGGAAAAAAAGGGTTTTTTAAAAACTGGATTTCTCAGGTTTGGTTTATCAGACAGGTCTCGTGTTGATAATGCTGAATAGTATTTTAATGTATCTACTAACATAATTATTTAATAACTTTTTAAATTATCTAATAATATTAAGTAATTGTTGCTAAATTGTATATTTAATTTTTTCTCAGTGTTAACCACCATGATATAGCTTCTAAAGCCCCATACGGACATCCGAAGTAGCGAGAAGTTTCATACAAAAATTGAGGGAAGAAGAAGCAGAAGTTACAACTTCGCCACTTGAACTTTTTGCAAGTACGGAGATAAGAATTTGAACGTCACCCTTAACAGTCAATGTAACGCTTAACAGCACATTTGTGGAGGCTATGTAAAGTGTCTGTGGGCCTTATTGTGCTTTGAGCAGCTGACGCAGCATTGAGAATGCACCTTGTTAAGTCACTCTGCGCATCGATCATCTGGAGTGCATTAAGCTAAAGTGAACTAAGAAATAATAATAAAAAAGAAAACGGCAGAAAAGCAAAAACGAAAGAGTCGCTTGGAAATGTTTTCACATGATGAAAAAATTTCTTTAATTTTGGCGGTGAAAGAGCGGGATGTCATTTGGGATCTTTCCCACCCCGACATTCGGACTTAAACTTTGTAATCAATGCTTGGGGAGAAGTGGCCGCGATATTACAAAAAGAAGGTATGTATGTACAATGTACATATGTGAAAAATTAACGCTTTGATCAATTCGACTAAAACTTGTACCAATATGTTACAGTGGCTGATTGCCGAAAAGGCGTTAAGTCTTTGCGGGAGAGCTGCATTTCTGCTGTCGTCAACTCAGGTGGTAGACAGCATCGAAGTTGGGGCCACAACCAGCAGTTACTCCTACGTTAGTAATTGAATCTTTAAGTGATATTTCAAATCAAAGCATCTACTTTATTCATCTTATGGAAAAGGCGTCGCAATATTTCGGAGAAGTCTGAGGGCAACGACAAATTGATGGGTGCAATTTCGCAGATTATGGAATACCAAAAGGGGCTAATGGAAGAGCCTAGTTCCAAATTGCAACACCCGGAAATGTACGCCTACTGGGATAGCAGTATTAAAGAATTTTATCCATTATTTATCCATTTTTTAATTGTAAACAATGGCCGTGTTCAGCAGAACAACTTGCTCTCTGATCAAGTATAAATTTGCAATTATCTTAATACTGAACTCGAGAGATGCGGCATTATAATAGCCAATTTGATGTATCATGATACAGGAGCATGTATCAAAGAAATAGTACGCTACTTTAAAGTGATACTGCTCCCTCCAACAGCAGAAACTATTCGATACAACATTTTTTTCTGATACCTGCTCAGGGATCAATTATTCTGCTGAACACGCCCAATTTCACTTGGCATCAAAACAAAAAACAGATGATCGAGAAGTGTAACCCACCGCCAGTAAAACTAAAAAAAAACACAAACTTCAATTTTCGGCGTAATTTTTTTTAAAGTCTGGTCACGCTACTCTTACGTTCCACGGTGACGAAACATATGACAAAGTTAGCTAAATTACGAACGTCGGATGTCCGTATGGGGCTTAAGGATATACATTTTATTGCCCTAAACACAACTTAAATAACGGTGCTTTCAAAAAGATGGAGACTTTTATAGTTTAAAAGATATTAATTATTAAAGTTATAAACAAATAAAAACAAAGCTTTATTTAAGGGCATATTTTTATTTGTTTATGACTTCAAAAATTAATATCTTTTGAACTTTAAAAGTCTCCATCTTTTTGAAAGCACCATAATTTAAGTTATGTTTAGGGCAATAAAATGTATATTCTTAGAAGCTATATCATGGTGGTTAACATTGAGAAAAAATTATATATCAAATTTAGCAACAATTACTTAATATTATCAAATAATTTAAAAAGTTATTAAATAATTATGTTAGTAGATACATTAAAATACTATTCGGCAATATTAACACGAGACCTGTCTGATAAACCAAACCTGAGAAATTTTTGAAATTGTTTATAAAATTAATAACAAACGAGAGCGTAAGTTAAAGTCGGCTCTAACCGGCTTCGAAATACCCGTTAACTCATGGAAAGAAACGTTTAATAGCCTTCCTGTGTGTCTGAGGCAGGACAGCCGAAAAGTATGCAACATTTTTTTAACTCGGCTATTTATCATCCGATCTTGATGAAAATTGGCTT
Source organism: Lordiphosa magnipectinata (assembly GCA_037044535.1). NCBI lineage: Eukaryota > Metazoa > Arthropoda > Insecta > Diptera > Drosophilidae > Lordiphosa > Lordiphosa magnipectinata. The sequence goes on along the minus strand of JBAMBO010002639.1, from coordinate 18,345 downwards.
ATAGATGTTGCGAATATTAATGTAAGTTTTAAATTTGAGATCGATATCTCAAAAATTGTGGGAGTTATTCAACATTTTTTATTGTGGTGGGGGCGGGGGTGGGCGTGGTAAAAATTTGAAATAAACTTGATCTGCGTGCAGACAATAGGAGTCTACATTTCAAAATTGGTTGCTCCAGCTCTTTTAGTCTCTGAGATCTAGGTGTTCATACAGACAGACGGACGGACGGACGGACAGACGGACGAGACGGACATGGCTATATCGACTCGGCTGTTGATACTGATCAAGAATATATATACTTTATATGGTCGGAAATGATTCCTTCTGCCTGTTACATACATTTGCACGACTTTAGTATACACTTTTACTCTACGAGTAACGGGTATAAATATTTTTGCAAAACCGCAAAATGCTTTTTGGTGGGCATATCGAGATCTAATTTCGGATTTTGTATTGAAATCAAAAATGGTTAGTTTTTTAACTGTTCGGTTTATAAAAGAATGACCCATATTTGTCATTGCTAACTTAACTGGTATGTTCGTAAACAGTGATACTACGACGAAAGATACAAGAACTTCGTCGTCTGCAATGCTGGTGTTCGACCATTTTTCTTTTAGTTGTACCGCATTCTGTATATTGTACTTCTCAGAAACAATGTTCCTAAGAATGCCTCCCAAGTATTTCGAAAACTTGTAACATGGTACGCTTTGCTACGCAGCTATCGGTCTAAGAGGTGTATCTTGTTTATGGATTTTCGGCAGTCCATACATCCTCGGTGCATGCCCTCCGGAGAAGTACAGGTCCATTTTTAGTACCCTTGCATCAGGGTATTATAGTTTTGCCCAGAAGTTTGCAACGCATAGAAATGTTCGTTTCCGACCCCATAAATTGCGTATGTTCTTGATCAGGGGGACGAGCTAAGTTCAGTGAGCTTTGTCCGTCCGTCTGATCTGTCTGTCCCTTCTGTCTGTCTGTCCGTCTGCCTGTCTGTCCGTCTGTCTGTACCGTCTGTTGCTACGCAAGGGTAGTCTCTCAGTTTTAAAGCTATCGAGCTGAAGTTTTGCACAGCGTCTTCTTTTTACTGCACGCTGCTAATATGTCAGTTCCGACCGGATCGGATCACAACTATCATATAGCTGCCATAGGAACCATCGGTCGAACAATGGGTCTTAGTGCGAAAAACTTTGTAGTTTCCAATGTTAACGCGATTAAACTCGGTCAATAGTAATATTATATACTTTCAAAGATCTGTCAAATGTTTGGACAAAATCGGATGACTATGTCTTATCCGTCTGCCATAGGACCGATCTGTGTCTACGCAAACTAGGTCTCTCAGTGAAAAAAAACTTTATTTTCTAAAGCTGAAATCGTTGCTTACAGAGTCGGTGATTATTAATATTGCAACGCTGTCAAACTAATGTTGAAAAAGCTGATCGACATCGGGTGACTATATCTTATGGCTGCCATAGGGCCGATCGGTCCGAAATTGAGTCTTACACACAAAAAAATCTGGTGGGTAAAGTTAACTAACGCTGACAGTAACTTTTTTCGAAATTTTTTATGCATGTGGTTTTGTTGTTGCTTGGTAACTGTGCTAACAGTAAAATCTACAGAAGACATTGTAAAGTTCACGTATTTATTTTAGCTCGCATTTCGTAGCAGCATTTAGCAACTGTACGCTGAGTCAAAGTCAGACCACAAATATTTTTTAACATATTTTGCTGTTCCAATAGGTTACTGCTGACTACAGTAACTTTACCGTAGAAATGGGTACTCTGACGTGATTTTTTCATCTCATACTTTGTTTGTTGCAGCAATTTGCTGTACCGTACAAGTAAAACTTACCGCACATAATTAGTATAACTATGCTTTCAATGACATTTTGTTGCTTCGATTAACTCTACCGACAGTAAATTTAACCGTCGAAAATTGGTTGATTGAGAACATATCAGTCTGGCCATTAGGACCGATATGGTACGGACAATGGGTCTTGAGCTTGAGAATTACTAGTGATCTCATTTATGCGACATTTCAAGTAAATCGTTCGTGCATGTGAGTCAGGCAGATTCTAAATATCAAGTAAGCATGTCAGACGCAATTCTGATAAACGTCGCGCCGTAGCGTAACGGGTAAAGACGTCCGTCCAATCGTGTTCAGTCCATAGGGCCCGGAGTACGAATCCCCCGCCAAGTAAGTAAAAGTTCTTCAAGTAAAATAGAAATGTGTTTAATTCAAACAATTGTTTCAGAACCAAAGTTGTTGGCGTCGGGGTATTAAGCTCGCCTGATTACTGGTTCTGGGATGATGCTGAGCTCAAGTAGATTCGCAAAATTGTGACAGTCGAAAATCGTGATCCGACCCTACTTTTCTTCAGTTGAGTAACGGCTGTTAAATTACCATTTTTATGGTAAAATTACCGTACACACGGTCGGAAAATTGACGTACTGTACGCATCGGTTAGTATTACTACTTTTGTGGGCTGGCGCATTTCTAAACGATATCGTTCAGTTAGATTTACTATTGCGATAGTTCTCTTGCGTAAAGGTTTACGTGATAGTTACTGTCAAATTTTGTGAATTTTACCGACTTTTTGGGTTGGCGCATTTCTAACCCAAAATATCGGTTAAATTTAACCACAGATTTTTTAGTGTGTAGTGAGAAAAACTTTTTTCAGACGATTATCTGTCGGAAAATGGGTTTTAGTTACAACATTTTTTTAGATTTTTATGTAAGCGTTCTTAAACTCGTGACATTTGCATTTGCAAGGGTATATAAACTTCGGCACAGACGAAGTTAGCTTGGCCTTCTCGTTAGTCTGGTATCAATATAACTTCGTTTGCACAATGTGTTGACGAATTGCGTTGTTCTTTGTAATCAGTGCTTGTGTCGGATCCTTTCGTGCTGTTTTGTACGTTGTTTTATCATTTAGTAGTGCCTGCATTTTGTCCACATAATCTCTTTTGTACATGACTACCGTTTTGTTTCCTTTGTCAGTTCTTCCGTGTCCTTGGCAACGGTCAGTATTAGTTTGTCCTTCTGGTTTTATTTCCTGTTGTGTTTAAAATTGTTAAGTAGTGCCGCTAATTCGCTTCTAGTTGTATCCCTCTGTTTCTCATCTTGTATCATTTGTATTCCTTGTTCAAGGTCTGATATGATATGTATGAGAGATGAGATATTTTCGTTGGTGATGGGTAACGCAAACTTGGGTTCAAGCGACAATAGCCACTGCGTTTCCTCTGGAAAATATACTTCGGTCAATTTGGCAAACCAGTCTCCTTTCAGTGTAATGTGGTCGTTCAGTAGTGATATTTTCATGTTGTCTAATTTCCGTTCAATATCCTGATCTGTGCTTGTTCTAATTCTTTGGTACGCTAGTTTCTGGTCTTTTTCTAAGTTTGTTAGGTCATATTCGTTTAGTATCTTCCTTAAGATGTGATAGTGGTGTGTCTGAGTTCGGTTATTTGTACATATTTGTCTTTTATCTCTAGTTGTAGCGCCTTCCGTAGAAAATTTGTCTCCAGTTTTGCGAGTTCCTTCTTTGTTTCTTGTAGTGTAAAATTGTGTCTCAGTGCTGATGTTGAAGTCCTTGCATTTTAGTAAGTATTTTAAACGTCCTCGTTGTTTTGCCAAGCTCTTTTGGCATTTGAAATAATTCTTTTATTATTTTATTTTTTTTCCACTTTTTGGGAAGGTTTCCCATGCTAAAAGAAATAAGATCCGACCTTTTTGGAAGAGAAGAGTTGAGCAATATCGAGACAATAGAAATTCTGAACGGAAAAACATGGGAACTGCTGGTCAAATATTTATCAACGGCACTGGGCTACAGACAGCGCATCTTAGATGGATATTTTTAAATAAAAAAAAAATATATATTATAACTACTATTTATTACCTATAACTATTTATTACTAGTTTTTAGTTAGGCAATGAAAAGATGATAAATATTATTCATTGTAATTGGGCAAGATGGCAAATGCCAAACCAAATCGAACACTTACATTTGTAAAATCAAAGCATGTACCCAGCCACTTAAATATAATAATTACTACTACTACTATTTGATCTTTCGCCGCGCTTATAACTACCATCTATACTAGGCGCTCTCCGCACAAATTTACACAAATTTAGGCATGCACATTGGTGTATACCGTACCCAGATTAAGTTTGTTTCAGATTTGGAATATATCTCCCCCTCCCCTCTGCAACGAGTCCTTTTCGACCCGGAAACCAAATCGCAAGGTACGCCTCCTAGCCGGGCAAGCCGCCGTGCTCGCAGGGTTTCGCTGGTTAAGGACACGCCGTGCACTCCTAAGCAATCGCTTGACTCGCAGGTTCGCCTATTCCGCACAACTCCCACGTACTGCCCTACTGTCGTCCCTCAAGGACTCAAAGGATGCGCTGGCTAGTATGACCGCCTATAACGTCGAATCTGCGTTCGACATTCAGGCTCTACGTGCGCCCAGCTACCTTTCTCGATGATAGTCGATATCCTTCCACCAGGATATCCTGTATCCTGTTCAAGTCCTTTCACGAAGACTGTTCCGTATCATGTTCCAGGATTCCGCACTCGATTTAACGTCTGTAGTATTCTGGTATACTTTGCTTCGCCGCACTTGCACTTTGACGATTCGTTCCGCACTCGCTTAAATTCCGATTCACATTGGCTTCCTTCTATGCCGTCAGCGACGCCTTATATAGCCCTCCTGGGCTGTTTCCCGGTGTCTCCTTGTCGCCTTCTAGAGCGTTCGAGACTCCAAGACCTTCCATACGGCACTTTCCTCTGCATAGCAACAGCGCTCTTTCGATATGCCAGCGATATCGCCCCTTTAGATAATTGGAGCGACTGCGACAGCTTGCCTTTGCTCCCACCTTAACGGATCCTTTAGTTTACTGCTGCGCATCCGCCGTCTGTCGTGCTGCTATTCCCATGGACTCCCATTCATTTCCTCTTTCCCCTGAATCCGCCTTGATTCCCCTTTATGCAGCGAATTCGCCGCACTTCCCCTTTCGATATCTGCACTTCCCCTTTCGCTCCATACCCTTCTGTCTGTGAGGAATAACCATTCCTCACACACGCAAAAACTGTCAGAGCCACAATTTTAAAGTTAGAGCCTCGTGGCTTAGTATATATTATCCTAGGCCTTATATCTATCTACTCTCAAAAGGAAAATAAGATCCGAGCACCAAAGTAACAGGAAATTTTTTTTTTTTTTTTTTTTTAGCTTTTTTAAGTATTTATTGAATCTTCTCTTAATGAGACTAACAATAATTTTTCAAATCTTAATCTAGAAACTATTGTACAACCATTCCCTATTGGAGCTAGTTTATGTTCTGCGGCCCTTTAATTCAGTCGCTGGGTTGGTAGATCTTTTCTTCGGAGGCGAGAATGCGTTGCTTGCAGGGTGAGAGATTGTGCAAGTTCATTAGGGTGGGCTGGAAGTTTTTCAGAATATTTGCGCTTTAGTTGCTGTATTTCAGTTTCGACCAATGGGATCCTCAGGTCGTTGTGGACACACTCGTTGCGAATGTACCATGGCGCTCCTGTGAGTGTTCTAAGAATTCTTGATTGTGATCTTTGAAGGATATCCACACTGCTCGCACAGGCATTTCCCCATAGCTGTGAGCCATAAGTCCAGACAGGCTTTATGATGCTTTTGTACAGTAAGACTTTATATTCCAGTTTTAGAGGGGAACGGGAGTTAATAAGCCAGTGAAGGCTATTGGCCTTTAGCCTTATTTGAAGTTTTTTCGACTCTATGTGTTTGCGCCAAGTGAGCCTTCTGTCGAGGTGGACACCAAGGTAAACAACATCGTTTGATTGTGGTATCATAGTCGCGTTTAGGGATATCTGAGGACAGGGGCTTCTGTTGAGTGTGAACGTCACGTTCTTACACTTTTGCTCGTTAATTTTTATACGCCAGTTGGCCAGCCGAGTGGCTGGTGTGCTAGGTGGCTTGCCAAAAGTCTTGATGCGGTAATTGGACATCGTGATCTGCTTAGAATTGCCGTATCATCCGCAAAAGTGGATATTGTTAGTCGGGGGTCTGTCGGCAGTGTACAATACATACAGAAAAGGACCGAGAACGCTACCCTGTGGCACTCCGGCTCCAATGGTGAACTCTTCCGTTGTGTACTCATTTTGACGAACAGAAAAAACTCTGTTGCTGACATAACATTCTAAGAGTTTGTGTGTATTTGGAGGAAGCAGTGTCCTAATTTTGTATATAAGCCCGTCCAACCAAACGCGGTCAAACGCTTGGGCAACATCTAGGAAAATGGCAGAGCAGTATTCGTGGTGCTCATAAGCAGTCCGAATATCTGAAGTTAAACGGTTGACTTGCTCAATGGTCCCGTGTTTTGCTCGGAACCCAAATTGATGTGAAGGAATTATATTTTGTGCATGGGTATCAATTTTGCGAAGTAAGATCTTCTCAAATACTTTTGATAAGCAAGGTAGCAGGCTAATGGGTCTATATGATGACGCTTGTGTTTTATCCTTTTCTGGTTTCTGAATCATTATGATTCTCCTATTCTTCCACTGAATTGGAAAGTATCCACATCGCAGTACGGCATTGAAGATTCTCGAGATGTATGTAATGGCAGGACTTGGAAGTTCCATAATCATTTTAGGCGTAATAAGATCATGTCCTGGTGCTTTTTTGGGATTGAGTTCTGTTATAACGTTTTTTATTTCAAGCGAATGAACTTTGATTGGGTAAGTCTGTGCGGCAGTGGGAATCAGTGGCAGTGCATATGCATTGGTTGGTGGATTCGGCTGGAAAACATTTCTTAAGTGAAGGGCAAAGACATTTGCCTTTTCTTCGTCGCTGCGGGCCCATTTTCCTCTCTGATCCCTCAAAGGCGTGTCTACCTTTGCAGGTGGCTTTATGCTTGCGTGTGCTCTCCATAGGGGGTATTTGGTGCTTGTAGGCGATAGTTTTTCGATGTAACGGCTATGGGCTAGCTGCTCCTCAGCTTCGAGTGCTTTGTGAAGTACGCGTTCTGCATGTCTCAGGCGAGTCCTAGCAGCAGGCGGCCGATTGCTCTGCCATTCTCTTCTTGCACGCCGCTTTTCAGCGACCAGCCGGTCTATAAGGCTGTTTGTTAATCTTCTGTCATCAGTTTCACACCAGTGGACATGCGACTAGCCGCACTCAGACTAAAGGCTAAATATTTTAATATTAGTCTTATCTGTGCACACGCCCCAACGGAAGACAAGGGCGCTTCGATAAAAGACGAATTCTATGAGCGCCTGGAACAATTATATGAGCGCTGCCCCGATCACGACATAAAGATCGTGCTTGGGGAATTTAACGCTAAATTTGTTTTTGGCTCGACAGTCGGCCGATTTAGCCTTCATGAAACAACCTCCGGTAACGGAGAGAGGCTACCATAGATTCTCGCAGCTGGGATCAGGAAGATTGGTCGACTAACTGAAGGTTCCAGGTTCCGGGAGTCGCGACAATGCATAGGACGACCATGGAAGTCTGGTCCCTGATCCGCAAGTGGCGCGAGACCAGATGGAGCACTGTTGTCGTCCTGCTGGAAGGCGACAACGAACACAATACCGCCTCTGGAGAAGTAGCGACGCCACCAATCGACAACATAGAGATACACCCACAGAACCATCACGAAGTCTATGTAGCCATAAAAAGGCTTGAGAACAACAAATCAGCAGGGACAGATGACCTGCCAGCTGAACTGTTTAAGGCAGGAGGCGAGGAGTTTTTAAGGTGCATGCACCAACTCATCAACAGAATATGGTCCGACGAGAGCATGCCCGTGGATTGGAGTCTAAGTGTAGTTTGCCCACTTTTTAAAAAGGGAGACCCTGCAGTTTGCGCCAACTACCGTGGGATCAGTCTCCTTCCCATCGCATATAAGATTCTGTTGTGCATTATTTGTGAACGTCTAAAGACGCTTATTAGCACACTGCTTGGACCTTATCAGTGTGGCTTCAGACCTGGGTAATCCACCACAGACCATATATTCACATTACGACAAACCCTGGAGATGACCTAAGAGAGTAATATCAACCCCTACCATCGTTTTGTTGATTATAAATCAACCTTTGACACACCGATAAGGTAAAGGTTCTTTGACGCCCTGCCTACCTTTGGTATACCAGCAAAGTACGTTCGACTTTGCATGATGACGTTGAGAAGCACTCAAAGCTCCGTCAAAATAGGAAGAACCTCTCCGAACCATTTGATACCAAGAGAGGTTTTAGGCTGGGTGATACCCTATCGTGTGACTTCTTTAATCTACTGATGGAGTATATACTGAGCCAGTGCCCAAATGCCAATAGATCGGGCTCATTTCTTTATAAAGATCTAACGCTACTCGCATACGCCGATGATATTGACATTATCGGCAAAATCGAACGGGCGGTAAGCAGGGCGTTTTCAGAGATTGAGAAGCAGTCTAAACTGCTAAGAAGTACCTAGTATCCACGGACAAGAAGTCTACGCGTCTTGGACAATTTGTTACTATTGGCGAGTACAACTTTGAGGTTGTAGAGGATTTTGTCTACCTCAGGACGACGATTACCGGCGACAACAACATCAGCCTGGAGATTCGAAGAAGAATTAAGAAACCGATGCTACTACGGGCTCAGTAGGGAGTTCAGGAGCAGAGCCTTTTCTCGAAGAACAAAAATAGCGCTATACAAGGCGCTCATCATCCCAGTCCTGCAATACGGCGCAGAAGAATGGACAATGACAGCAGCGGATGAGGAGTCGATTGGCGTGTTCGAGCGAAAAATCCTTCGGAGGATCTATGGACCTTTAAAAGTTGGCGATGGATACCGCATTCGAATGAATCACGAACTGTATGAGCTCTATAAGGACATCAGTCTAGTCAAGCGCATAAAGCAACTGCGGCTGCGCTGGTTAGGACAAGTAACCAGGATGGATGAAGAAGCTCCAGTAAATCAGACGTACAAAGCGAAAGCGGCTGACTTTGGATGACAAGGCAGGAGGGGTCGCCCACCACTAAGATGGGATGATCAAGTGTGGAAAGACATTTCCAACCTTGGTGTGAACAAGTGGTGCCAGCTCGCACAATGCAGAAGCCAGTGGAGGGCATTTATTGCAGAGGCCAATACCGTCAAGCGGTTGTGATGCTACATCGGGCCAATAAAGACGAAGAAGAAGCTACTTATTTGACAAATTATGTTTTCGCTCATCGTCTAGAACAGGGGTGCCTAGAATGAGCTTACGAGCGCAAACAATCAAAAACAACTACAAGAAATAGAAAGAGAAAACCGATTTTTGTTTGTTTGTGTGTGGTCATTGCCATTATACAATCATAGTAGGTATGGCGCTCCCTCAGTGCTCTCTCAGCTCGGGTCATTTTAGTTCAGTGTGCTTATGTCACTCGAAACGGAAGGTTGTGTCCGCGCGTGTCATTTTTTTGTTGTTTTGATTTGGCATTTAGGGGTTGTTTTTTTGAGCGAAGTGAGCTTGTTGCTTTTGTTGATGCTGTCGTTGCATAACAAAATGTATATATACTTCAAATTGTTGTTTTGTTGTTGCGGCATTGCAAATAAAATGTTTACATACTTAAATACGCACTGCGTTCACTTGTCAAATTGTTGTTTTTATTGTTGCTTCATTACACCGAAAATATATACATACTTACGTATGTATGTATGTACATCAAATTGGTTAGTGCCTGCGGAATTGGATTTGCATATACATATATGTATGTAAATCTGTAACTGCAGTTAAAGCATGCTTTGTTTTTTCCTTCTACACACACAAAGTACATTTATGACCTTTGCGCTTGCTCTCGCGCTCTCTCCCGCTCTCTGGCGCTCTGAGAAAAAACGTTCAGGTCATTTTCTGCTCTGACCGCCATACCTTATATAGTTGTATCATGGTCATTGCTGTCTCAAGCACACGAGTGCAAGCGCTCAGTCAACATTGTTGTTGCTTTTTAATTTGCCAGAGACATTGGAGAGAGAGAAGAGAGTCACATATGTTGTTGTTGCAGGTCTGCCCGCGCCAACAACAAAACCTTCGTTCGGAGAGAAAGAGAGAAGAGCAGGGGTGACGACATAATTCCGACGCACATAATTTCATCAAGATCGGATGATAAATAGCCGAGTTAAAAAAAATGTTGCATAATTTTCGGCTGTCTCACCTCAGGAACACAGGAAGGCTATTAAACATTTCTTTCCATGAGTAACGGGTTTATCGAAGTCGGTTAGAGCCGACTTTAACTTACGCTCTCGTTTTTTGATGTTTTTAATATTCATTACCAATAAAAATGAATGAACCACGCTTTTGAATTTAAAAGTACCTTTTTTTGTACCTTTACCTTTACCTAGGTACTTGAAAGTCCAGAGACCTTTTACCTTACCTAGGTATATTTTCTGACGTTTACCTTTTACCTTACCTAGGTAAGAAAATCGAGTACCTTTCCAATCACTACCTACTTTCTTTATTACATTGTCGGGTGCTGAGACCCATTGGGAAGAATTATTAGTAATTCTTTCCAGAACTGTTGACAAACAGGAGATAAGTGAGGCAGAAGCATTAGCATTAAGGTTTGAACAAAAAGCCCGTTTGATTAGAACAGACCCAGTGACCTGTGCAAGATATTTCGATTTTCGGTATAGGCAACTTCTAAAGTTAATGAAGAAGGTATTTTTGGTAGTCATTATGTTGTGAAATACTATTGGCGGGTATAGTTTCAGCATAGAGGTTCTCCACACATACATGGTATGTTTTGGCCAAATAATGCCCCTCAATTAGATGTTAGCAATGCTTCCTCAACTCAGTCCGCTAAAGAGTTTATCGACCAATTTTTTTATTACGACTGATGAAACACTTTCAGAGCTTAGTCCGTTCATAAAATACCAAATGCATAATCATACATCGTCGTGTCAGTGGAAAGTTAGGGAAAGTCAGATTTGTTGCTTTAGTATTCCCTATCCTACTATGCCTAATACTAAAATATTAGTTCCACTACCTGATGATTTCCCAAGTATTTCGTTGCATCAGAATAACTTTCAGAGACTTAATGATTTCCCGAACGCTCCGTTAATGATTTTTATCATTTTCTGTCCCATAATCAGATTAACCTTAGCTATGAAGATTATATATTAGCAATTAGGTCTAGTTTGAGAAAGCCCAAAGTCTTTTTTAACACACATTTCAAACCATTAAGGTTAATGGCTATAACACGCACATTCTCTCTATGCAGAGAGCCAATATAGACATTCAAATAATAATAGATCCGTATGCATGTTGCAGCTATGTTGTTAATTACATTAACAAGTCGCAGAGAGGGATTTCAAAGATTTTGCGTGAAGCAGTTGAAGAGATTAATAAGGGGAATTTCACTATTAAGCAGAAGCTGCAGCTTATAGGGTACAAATTTATTCCAGGTTCAGAGTTATCGGCACAGGTGGCAGTATATTGTTGTCTGGGTATGGCTTTGTCCGGAAGTAGGAATGCAGAGGTTTATACTAACACTGCTTTGCCTGAGCATCGGGTTTGGATGCTCAAGTCCAAACAAAAGCTTAGGGATTTACCAGAAAACTCAACAGATATCTTTGAAATAGGTTTATTAGATCCCCTGCAGGGAAAGTGGCTAGTTTACTGGTTGTACTTCCTATCCAAATCAATGTATTGAAGTCGTCCATTTTACACAGACATGTCATAGGCATGTGACAATTGTCCCCGGCAGCAGCCATTTGAAACCAGTTTAATGCCAGATGGCATAGGCGGGAGAGAATTGCTCCTGCAGCAGCCATTTTCAACCAGTTAAACACCAGTTGACCTTTGAGTGTTCCTGATGACAGTCTGTTTATGTCGCTGCTCAGTATAACAGTACATAGAAATCTTACGGTCAACTCACTATCACAATTCGTGTGCAACCAGTTAAAGTTGAATTTGATTACAACTAGCTCAAATTAGTATTTCAAAAGAACATTTCACCTGAATCCAGCTATTTTGTTTTGTTACTAGTTGCCAATTTCTCTGCAGGGTAGCTGCACGACCTCTAAGAGGCCAGATAATCATCTCTTTGTGGGAGGGCAATTTTTTGACTGGATATTCTCAGTACCTGCAATGCTCAAATCCACCCAAAACTCATTCAAAACAATAGTTTACGCTTTTCTTAACATTTTGCAATTTAATTTGTCTCAATAAGTTAAGCAGTTAGTGAGTAATCTTAAAAAGAAAAAATTAAATTTTGTTCCATACTCCACCGTTCCAATTCGTTGCTAAATCACCGACGTTATTTTGACGGCCATGAAAAAATTGGTAGTGCAATCTTCCTTGAAAGAACAGTGCCAGATGGTATTCTTTTGGGAACCACGTTTCGCCAAGTCCGACTGGGATGCTGAAAGAGACGCAGGACATTTGTTTGTCTCTGCTTATGCATTGCTGTTCGCTTCTAGCAGTCAACATGTGGTGATGAGGGGGAGAGAGAGTGTGAGGGTAAGCGTAAGAGTGAGAGAATGAGCGTGAGAAGATTTTTAATGCTCTGTACCAAAGGTTTACCGAGTATATTAAGCTTGTGCAAAAGTATGTACCAGGGAGAAGGAATCATTTCCGTCCCTATAAAGAATATATATTCTTGATCAGCATCAACAGCCGAGTCGATATAGCCAGTTTCCTCTGTCCGTCTGTCTGTCTGTCCGTCTGTATGAACGCACAGATCTCAGAGATAGTAAAAGATAGAGGTTTGACATGTATAGGACATACATTTCTTACACTTCCAGGCAGATCAAGTTTATTTTCAATTTTTGCCACGCTCCCTCCCGATCCCGCAATTTGGAAAAAACGTCATATCTCCCATAGTTTTGATGATAGATTGTTCGTACCTTCTAGAGATATCTAGTTGTCAAAATTATTTATCGATTTGCTGCAGGAATGATAGAGATCGGATGAGCGGTACACAAGGTATGAGCAAAAAAAAGTTAACCGGCACCCCCCAACCCCCTCGCCATTCTCGCCAACCACCGCTGTATTCAAACAAACACAATTTTTGGGAGTGAGAGAGAGAGAGAGAGAAATTAGAGATGAGCGTATAATAAAAATATTGCACGACAACCGCGTGACTCCTTGGAAGTATTATAATATTATAGACTGGAGCAAATGAACTGGTACAGAGTATAGTCGGGCGTGTAATGACCGTTTAAATTTCATTTTGAAATTCCCGCCCCAAACATCATCGGCAACTCTATTAGTGGCAACGCCAACATCATAACGGTTGTTCTCTTTAAAGCAAGAGCGAAGAATTTTAATGGCGACCTGTGGGTAGAGATTTAAGTGCGTATAAAAAAGAACTGGAGAGAATTTGCCTTCTTTTCCGTTTTCAAGTTGCTACTGAGTAGACGTCAAGGTAATGGTCATCGTTTTCTATGGCATATGGACTTGACTAATCTATTGATTTTAAAGGCATCCTGACTGATTTTTACAGTTCAACCTCATTTGCGTATAGAGCAAGCCAGTTTCTGCCTGATCTGCAACATATTTTCGGAAATAGACTCACAACCATTTAAGAGCGAGACGGGAAATTATTCTTGTTCAGGGGCCCTTCGAGAGTGCGCTAGTCTATGGCAAAGCCAAAAAGGTTTTTTACTCGGGCCCTTGCGAGTATATATATACGGAGAAAAATAGGCCAAGCTCTGTTTTAATGGTGAAAATAGATTCGGCTCAGCGTGTTTGGATGGAAAGGTAAGCTTCTCGCAATAGCCGAAAAGCATTCGCTGCATTCAGCCAATTTCTTTTCTTTCCCCGTGTAGCCATATTGATCAGTCTCAGGTGAAGTCATCCCTGCGTCGCAGACAGAAATTGTATAGAGACTCCAGCATCCAATTCGTCGAGAAAAGTCACTCAAAGCAGCGGCCGCAGCGTTAATCACCACTCAACATCTTTTCATCAGCGAGTCCAGGTCGCCCGCACCTCTAAAGTGAAGCAAAGTGATTGACCAAACAAGTCAGATTGGCTTACACTAGCAGAAAACTGTAAAATCATCAATAATCCCTCCCAGTCCATAAATTCCTTACATCGAGTCAAAAGAAAAAGCCAAAACTACCGAATCCGAGTCAGTGTCGCGAATAATGAGCATGTGCAAATTAGATTGAGAAAAAAGTAAAAGAATTGAAAGCACAATCGAGCCCTTGCTGGCACCACATACTCAAGTTGGTTTTGTAAACTCTTTCTTTTGGTTTTGTTTTTCGTCAAGCACACTCCTTTTGATTCATCTTATAAAAACCCATCTTTAGCCCCAAAATCATATCAACCATCATCGAGGAGGCCTCCATCGACGTTGCAGTATGTCTGGGTGAGTGAAAACCGATCGTCGGTCTAAACGCTGTTATTAAATATTGATCAAATGAGTGCTATGCAATTAAAATGAAAAAACAAAAACAAACCTACCAAAAATTCTAAGTGCGTTCGCGAGATTCAACAACAACAACAAACAGAAAACCACAAGCAACAGGAACAAAATTGAGTGAATAGCATTGAGTGACTTATGGATCTCTTTTGTGTATATGCTTGGAAAGAGCGAGAGTGCAATTAACTAAAAAATGAGTGAAAAGCTGACATAAGTTTGATAAATGAGATTCGCTGTTCATTGCACTCCGTTTTGGTTATTTTGAGTGAGTTTTGTAATTGGGTCAACCAAACATAACAGCTGATGTGCTGATACCCTTTGAGTTGTGTTGAGTTGCTTGAATCTTACGACGACTTGAGACCTGGAACTTGAATTAATAATTTTATTTTTTTTTGATATAATGATAATTGAATAGAAAATTTACGAAAGCCAAAATGAAATGCAATCAAAACTAATTTCTAATTAGCTACATCTAAAAATAATTATGCCCTAACAATGAATTTTTCTTTTTTAAAACAAAACAAAATAATTATCGTATAATATTGCACATTCTCTTTATTCGGTAAAGGCTTGAAGCTAAGAAGAAAAGCAAATGCCTATTTAATCTAATCCCTTCCATTATAAGCTCTTTTTATCGTAATTAAACTATGCCTACTTTAAATTTCGCTAATTTCTAAATCTAAATTAAAGTAAAATTATTAAAATTTAATTGAATCATTGTGAATTAAATATGGAAAGCTAAAGTTTTGTTGTTGTTTCCTGGATGTAAGATGAGGGGGTAACTACGTTTTAGGGAGTTCTCCAAATAACTTCGGCAAACAGGAGAACTCAAAGGTAGGGTGGGTAAAGACGCCGTGTTGCCGCAACATCTTAGCAACACTTTGAAGACATGTTAGAGGTATTCCGGCTCCTTCTATACTCTTTCTTAAATTCTAACGTCTATTCTTTCTAAATGTTTATTGGCTAGGGATACATCAAATAAATATGTACGTCAGGAGAAAGTGAAGAGAAAGGAAAAGAACCCCCCCAGGCTGTTTTGCTGGCCGTTTCCGATGTTCCCGAACGACGCGCTTCTCCGAAACTAAGTTCCTCTTGACATGATCTGCTTTCCGGTTATTCTGGAGCGATTGTTCATTACAGGCGTGACCGACTTTCACTCGTGTTTCTATTGTTTTCTGCGTACCTCCATGCGAAGAAACTACATTATCATGTGACTATTTAAGAACTTGAATCCAAAGACGCTCTGGCACCCAAATATTCCAAGAATGCATTTCTTGGTCTTCATTCCCCGAAGAATGTTCGATTCTCATATAAATAAATCAAACCACAATTTTGACATCTGGAAATTTAGAAATATTTTTTTCAAATTTTTCTATAAGGGTCACATAACTGTAGTCTTGAAACGCATCCGAGTCCAAATCAACTATAGGACCTACCGCTAATTCGGCTATTTCGCCGTCGCATAATAGTGACAGAGAGTCTGGCACCACATGTTATTTTCCTTTCCGATGTGATATAGCAAACTTAAACGGCTGAAATCTATCCAACGGGCCAATCTGCCAGATACATTTTGTTGGAGCATGAGCCAAAGTAAGCTGCAGAGGTCGGTAACTACTTTGAACTTTTGCATTTCAAGGTACACAAAAAAATTTTCATCGGTTAAATCTACCCATTCTTTTTTTTTTTTTTTTTGTATTGGTGTTTTTACGCTTGATTGTTCGTAAATATTTATTTAATTAGTTATGTATTTAGAGTCGACAAACAAATTCTGTCAACAAAAGTATAAATACGTTACAAAAAAAAATTTGATTAGCTAAGGAAGCCTATCAAAGAAAATCTAATAAAATTACAAAATAAACTATTAACGACTCCGACACGGTGGGAGAATTTTATTTGCCCGTCCGGCCAGCTATGCCCCTATTCACAGCCGATTGTAGTCAGAGACGTTATTAGAGCTAACAAAAACTTTAATAATATAGAGATCGAGAAAAGGGAGAGAGAAAAAAACCAAAACCTATAGTTATGTAGAAGCAAAGGAAAAAATAACATAATATAATAAATTAAACTAAAACAGAGATAGAGAGAAAAAGAGAAAACTATCTAAAAGTAAACTTTAAAAATAAAAAATGTATACGTAAAACTTAAAACAGAGTATAGAAGGAGCCGAACTCTAACATGTCTTCGAAGTGTTGCTAATATTGCGCGAATTTACACATCTACCCACCCTTACCTTAGTTCTGCCGAAGTTATTTGGAGAACTCCCTAAAACGTAGTTACCCCTTCATCTTACATCCAGGAAACAACAACAAAACTTTAGCTTTCCATATTTAATTCACAATGATTCAAGTAAAGATATTATAAATGGGAGTTTCGCCACGAGAATTCATTTTCTTGAACGTTTTACTTTAATTTAGATTTAAAAATTAGCGAAATTTAAAGTAGGCATAGTTTAATTACGATAAAAAGAGCTTATAATGGAAGGGATTATATTAAATAGGCATTTGCTTTTCTTCTTAGCTTCAAGCCTTTACCGAATAAAGAGAATGTGCAATATTATACGATAATTATTTTGTTTTGTTTTAGAAAAAGAAAAATTCATTGTTAGGGCATAATTATTTTTAGATGTAGCTAATTAGAAATTAGTTTTGCTTGCATTTCATTTTGGCTTCCGTAACTTTTCTTATTCAATTATCATTATATCAAAAATAAAATTATTAATTCAAGTTCAACGTCTCAAGTCGTCGTAAGATTCAAGCAACTCAACACAACTCAAAGGGTATCAGCACATCAGCTGTTATGTTTGGTTGACCCAATTACAAAACTCACTCAAAATAACCAAAACGGAGTGCAATGAACAGCGAATCTCATTTATCAAACTTATGTCAACTTTTCACTCATTTTTTAGTTAATTGCACTCTCGCTCTTTCCAAGCATACACACAAAAGAGATCCATAAGTCACTCAATGCTATTCACTCAATTTTGTTACTGTTGCTTGTGGTTTTCTGTTTGTTGTTGTTGTTGAATCTCGCGAACGCACTTAGAATTTTTGGTAGGTTTGTTTTTGTTTTTTCATTTTTCTTGCATAGCACTCATTTGATCAATATTTAATAACAGCGTTTAGACCGACGATCGGTTTTCACTCACCCAGACATACTGCAACGTCGATGGAGGCCTCCTCGATGATGGTTGATATGATTTTGGGGCTAAAGATGGATTTTTAAAAGATGAATCAAAAGGAGTGTGCTTAACGAAAAACAAAACCAAAAGAAAGAGTTTACAAAACCAACTTGAGTATGTGGTGCCAGCAAGGGCTCGATTGTGCTTTCAATTCTTTTACTTTTTCCTCAATCTAATTTGCACATGCTCATTATTCGCGACACTGACTCGAATTCTGTAGTTTTGGCTTTTTCTTTTGACTCGACGTAATGAATTTATGGAACTGGGAGGGATTATTGATCGATCTTACAGCTTTCTGCTTGTCGTAAGCCAATCTGACTTGTTTGGTCAATCACTTTGCTTCACTTAATAGGTGCGGCCGACCTGGACTCGCTGATGAAAAGATGTTCAGTGGTGATGAACGCTGCGGCCGCTGCTTTGAGTGACTTTTCTCGACGAAATGGAGGCTGGAGTCTCAATACAATTTCTGACTGCGACGCAGGGACGACTTCACCTGAGACTGATCAATATGGCTACACGGGGAAAGAAAAGAAATTGGCTGAATGCAGCGAATGCTTTTCTACCATTGAGAGAAGCTTACCTTTCAATCCAAACACGCTGAGCCGAATTTATTTTCACAATTAAAACAGAGCTTGGCCTATTTTTCTCCGTATATATATACTCGCAGGGGCCCGAGTGAAAAACCTTTTTGGCTTTGCCATAGACTAGCGCACTCTCAAAGGGCCCCAGAACAAGAATAATTTCCCGTCTCGCTCTTAAATGGTTGTGAGTCTATTTCCGAAAATATGTTGCAGATCAGGCAGAAACTG